>CM065396.1:5760000-5785000 GCA_033060915.1 Euryodendron excelsum
GCTTTCTTGGGCAAGTAATTCCGATATTGTTGTTGGGTTTCAACGCGTGTTGATTGAGGTTCGCATCAAATGGTGCCCTGGAGGGTTTCTTTCCTGGAGCTGAAGGCCTGAGGCAAGGTGATCCTTTATCCCCTTACTTATTTGTAATTTGTATGAATGTCCTATCTCAAATTATTCAGCAACAAGTGAAGAGGAACCCCAATTTTCAGTTTCATTAGAGATGCAAGAAAACTAGCTTAACTCATCTTTGTTTTGCTGATGACTTGATGCTTTATTGCAAGGGTGAGATTGCTTCTGCTATGATTTTAAATGAGGCTTTGAATACATTTCTGAATTCTCAGGTCTTGTTCCAAATTGTGCCAAGAGTAATATATTTCTCACTAGTTTAGATGATCATGGGAGGGAGCAATTGTTAAATTTCTTCAAGTTCCAGCCAGGTGCGCTTCCAATTCGGTACTTAGGGGTTCCCCTGATTTCTTCTAAGCTGAAACTTGAATATTGCAATAACTTGGTTGATAGAATTGTGAGTAAGGCCAAGTTTTGGATTGGTAAGTTTCTCTCTTATACTGGCAGGTTGCAGCTTAACAAATCAGTCTTATTTAGCATGCGGAGCTACTGGTGTGTCCACTTCATTATGCCAAAGAAAGTTTTGACGAAAATTGATCAATGCTTCAGAACTTTTCTTTGGAAAGGACCTGATTTAAAGAATACTGGAGCTACGATTAATTGGGAAGAGGTTACTAAGCCAAATGATGAAGGTGGTTTAGGCATAAAGAAGTTGGTGGATTGGAACCAAGCTAATATAACTAGATACATCTGGTTGTTGTGTCAATCTTCTACAACCTCTTGTTGGGTGAAGGGGCTTAGAGCAAACCTTCTAGTTAAAAGTCAATTCTGGGTAGCTAAGGTTCCTTGGGATTACACTTGGACTTGGAGGAAAATTCCGCACCTAAGAGATATCATTAGGCCTTTGATCAAGTACAAAATTGGGGAAGGCTCAGAGCTTTTCCTTTGGGGAAGTATGAAGTGCATGCTCCAATAAATTTGAATGCTGAACAAAATAGATTTGATGATTTGGAGACGACCTGCATAAGAGAGGAATCTATTGGCCCAGCTTTTAATTCTGGTAACAGTCTTATTGATCAGAGGTTGGCAATCAGCTGCAGCAAGTTTTGTTGATATTAGAGGAACCGCCAAGGTATTTAACAAGTAATTCCCCACTTTTAAACCCCAGCATGCGGCACATATTAGCCTTGACTTCATTAACAGTTCTTATTCCTGGCAATTCGAAAGTTCCTATCTTATAGATAGTATAGGGTTTAACAATAGGTATAACCCACTTGTTGAGTAATTCTAATTGGTCTGGGTACTCTTGTACCTCAGCTCCTTTAATCATCTTCATATTAGAAGATTTTAGTAATATTGTCGCTCCTCTTCGACCTTACTTTGGAGGCTTTCTAGCTCTTCTCTAAGCACTTCAACCCTCGAGCTTATGTCACCGTAGTCCTTTTTATTCAGCTCCTTCAACTCACTCTTTAATTTTTTCCATTTCTAAGTAACCCCAAACATCTTGGAACCTTAGATATGCAGCTCCCAAACAGCTAGGACCTTTGAAATAAAACTAGGATGATCACCCCAGAATTCAAAATATTTAAAAGGCTTCTTCATACTTTTTTACAGCTCATTCAAATGGATAATGATAAGGGTATAATAGGATTCCTCGTGGGGTCTGAACTCAACAACTGCAAGAGGGAACCTCTTTCCTCATTGCTCATTTACCAGTGCTTTGTCAATCTTCCTCATAATAAACTCACTACCACTCTGGTTGTTAGCCCAAGTAAATTTGATGCGAACCTCAAACCAACACGCGTTGAGACCCAACAACAATATTGGAATACTTACCTAAGAAAGCCAAAAGTCAGATTTTGAGAGAAATCCCGACCCAACACTCATAATTGAAATGTGAACCAAAGGTATAGAGTAACTAACCCCGACCCAATGATTATATGGAATCACGAACCGAAGGTATAAAATTTGAACGCCACAAGAAAGAATCCTTGATAAGTTCACAAGCTCTTTGAAGAACCAATAAAGAAACAATACACGTGTATTTGAACTCAATTCAATGTCCTCCTTCATTACAAAGAGTTCATGCTATTTATAGAAAATGGTTGAGAAAAGGGGACTACAAATCAACCCCCAATTGATGGGCAATCAGCCAATCAATTAGCTAACTCAAAATACTACAAATCATCCAATCAATTTAGCCAAGTCAAAAGATTACTCAAAAGGCTACAAATCAACCCATAATTGATGGCAATAAACCAATCAATTAGCCAAGTCGAAAGAGGACTAATTAGCCACATAAATAGCTTGAATCAGACTTATTATGCCTTCATCTTCTTTTGGGCCAAGCTTGGAATGCCCCATTTTAGAATCAGCCCAAATCTCATCAATCAGCCCATTAATTGCTTCTTTGAGCTTGTTGGATCTTGCTCTTGTAATAGGCCTAATTGGAACATGTAATGGATCCTTTCATGATGCTTGTTGATTCTCATCAAAATTGGTGCCCAAAATAACTTAAGTCTTCCAATTTTGCTTTGTGCAAACACCTGTTGAAGTCATCCGTGTAATTAGACCAAGACTCTTGTCCACCAAATCTTTCATGATCAAATTTGACGGCATTAAAACCTCCGAACATAACCCACAAGGAAGTGAAATTACAAGTTGCATGTCTTTTTAGATCTTTCCAAAGCTTTTCGCTATCCTCGTGCTTATTTGCGTAAAAAATAGACGCTGCTACAAAGCTATTTTTACTCTCTAAATTTGATATACTGTAATGAATAGCTTGGTCAGACTTTTCAAAACAAGTAACATTAACAAAATTTGGGGCCCAATGAATCCATATTCTACCATTAACAATAAACTAATAGTTGTTCACAAACTTCCACCCAGCCAACATATTTTCAAAAGTTTTATTAGCATTCACTTGCTTTATTCTCGTTCAACTAATGCAAAACGCTTATCTGCTCGTTATTGATCAAATTGACAACCTCCTTCTGTCAGATAGGATTATCCGTACCCCTCACATTCCATGATGAAATTTTATGATTCTAGCTTAGGATGCAAAAGTTCACCATTATTAGGGACAATAAGTGGTATTGGCCTGTAGTAAATTCCATAGAGTTGCTAGAGCTCAAGAGGTGTATGATGTAGAAGTGAAAACCAAAAGCGATAGCAATGATGTCCACATGCCATCGCTTGCGGATGCTTGTGACAATGATGTGGAGTATCAGGTGGAGGCCGAGTCACTTGTGGCTAGGCATGCTTTAAGTGCCCAAGTCAAAGAGGATGACCTGGAACAACAAAGGGAGAACATTTTTCATTCTAGGTGTCATGTCAACAACAAGTTATGTAGTATGATCATTGATGAGGAAGTTGCATTAATGTGGCTAGCACTACTCTTGTTGAAAAATTGAATTTATCTACCTTGAAATACCCTAGACCGTATAAATTACAGTGGTTGAATGATTGTGGGGAGGTTAAAGTGAATAAACAAGTGCTAGTTTGTTTTTCAATTGGAAAGTACAAGGTTGAAATACTTTGTGATGTTGTTCCAATGCAAGCGGGTTACATATTATTAGGCAGCCCATGGCAATTTGACAGGAAGGTCATTCATAACAGGTTTAAGAATAGGCATTCTTTTTTTTTTAAAGGACAAAAAAACCATTACTCATGTCCCATTGACTCCAAGACAAGTGTATAAAGATCAAATGAAATTAAAAAGAGGGAATGAGTTGAAAAAAAATTCTGACACAGAAAATTCAAAAAAAGATGATGAAAAAGAGAGTGAAAAGAAAACAGAGAATGAACAAAAAAGGGGACTACAAATCAGCCTCAAATTGATTGGCAATCAACTAATCAATTAGCTAAGTCAAAAGACTACCAAAAATACTACAAATTAACCTATCAATTAGTCAAGGCCAAAGGCTGCTCAAAAGATTACAAATCAGCCCCTAATTGATGGGCAGTCAGTCAATTAATTGAGCTAAGTCAAAGTTACTCAAAAGACTACAAATCAACCCTTAATTAATGGGCAATCAACCAAGTAATTAGCTAAGTCAAAAGAGTACAAATCAACCCTATCAATAGCTTGAATTAGATTTATTATGCCTTCATCTTCTTTTAGGCCAACTTGGAATGTCCCATTTTAGAATTAGCCCAAATCTTATAAATCAACCCATTAATTGCTTATTTGATCTTCTTGGATCTTGCTCTTGTATTAGGCCCAACTGGAATATGTAATGGATCCTTTAATGCTGCTTTTTGATTCTCATCATTAAAAATTAGGAGGATTGTTTGTCATTCATTGAGTTTCCATATAATCGGAGTATTCATTCTACTATTGATTTTTCACCAATTGAGATTGTTTGTGGTTTTAATCCACTAACTTCTTTGGATTTGTTACATTTTTTCAATTAATGAAAGGACTAGTTTGGATGTTCAAAAGAAGGTTGAGATGGTGAAGAAACTCAATGAAAGTGTACGACAACATAGCGAAGAAAAATGAGCAATATGCGGCCAAAGCCAACAAGGGCTGTAGACGAGTCATCTTTGAACTGGGTGATTAGGTTTGGATGCATATGAGAAAGGAAAGATTTTCAGCCCGTAGGCAATCCAAACTATATCCTTGAGGGTATAGTCTATTTCAAGTCCTTGAGCGGCTCAACAATAATACCTTCAAGTTGGATCTTCCAAGTGAGTATAACATTAGTGCTACATTTCATGTTTCTGATATTTCTCTTTTTGATGTAGGTGACAATTCAAGAACGAATCCTTTTGAATGGAGGGGAATGATGAGAATCAAAAAGTATCATTAAAGGTTCTATTACATGTTTTAGTTGGACCTATTACAAGAGCAAGATCCAAAAAGATGGGCAGATTCTAAAATGGGGCATTCCAAGCTTGGCCCAAAAAGAAGACGAAGGCATAATAAATCTAATTCAAGCTATTGATGGGGCTGATTAATAATCTTTTGACTTAGCTAAATTGATTCGCTAATTGCCCATCAATTAGGGGTTGATTTGTAGTCTTTTGAGTAATTTTTTAACTTAGTTAAATTGATTCGTTGATTGCCCATCAATTAGGGGCTAATTTGTAGTCTTTTGAATAATCTTTTGACTAGGCTAATTGATTGGCTAATTTGTAAACTTTTTAGTCATTTGACTTAACTAATTTGATTGGTTGATTGCCCATCAATTAGGGGCTGCGCATGCACTCTTTGTGATGAAGAAGACATTGAATTGAGATAAAAAAAAATACATGTGTGTTGTTTCTTCTATTGGTTCTCCAAAAAACTTATGAACTTATAAAGGATTATTCCTTGTGGCATTCAAATTTTATACTTTCGGTTCGTGATTTCATATAATCATTCGGTCGGGATTAGTTACTATATACCTTCGGTTCACATTTCAATTATAAGTGTTGGGTCAAGATTTCTCTCAAAATTTAACTTTTTAGCTTTTTTGAATCAGTATTTTGATATTGTTGTTGGGTCTCAAAGCGTGTTGGTTGAGGTTCGCATCACTATTCGTAGATATAGCTTCATCATTTGGCTTGCTGTTTGAGAAAGATTAGCTACCCAACACAAACTTGTTGCTCATGTATTTCAAATGACATGTGCTGTATGTTTTGTAGAGATAAAATTGAAGACCACTATCATATCTTCTTCCAATGTCCGATTACCAACAGATTGTGGGTTCAACTACTGGCAAAATGTAAGTCCCAATGATTGAGTAATGAGTGGCAAGGGATTGTATCTTGGGCTTGTACCTTGAAAGGGAAGTCTTTGAAGAATTTTCTATGCAAGTTAATGTTATGCACCGCTGTTTATTTCCTTTGGAGTGAAAGGAATGACAGATTAATGGCTAACAAGTGTAAGGACATGAGGGCGGTGCTCAATGATATTGTCTTTCAAGTTTGTAATAAGTTGGCAAGTTTGAGAGGTTGTCAATGAACAGCCCCAAAATAGGGATCTCCAGTAAATATGGGGGATTCCTGATGATATCTTCACAAACTAAGGGCAGCTATTTTTGTTATTAATGTTCAGTTCCTTAGAGTTGTAAAGCTAAGTTAGCTTGTGTTGTGTACTTTACTTAGCTAGTGCTAGCCTTGTTCTCTTTGTTGTTAGGATGCTTTTCTTCTTTTCTTGATAATTCTTATCCTTTGCTCCCCTTGTATTTGCACTTGATCTTCTGATCCTTCTTTTCTATATATTCTTTCTTACTTAGCAAAAAAACAAAATTTGATTTCGTATAAGGTTGGTTTAATTTCTAATGGTATTCATAGATGGTTTTGTCATTGGGTTTATTATCGCGTTAATTGGAGATTATTTATTCTTGGGATGATAGAATAACCTGGTTGATTTGATTTGATTGATGACGAGATTTAGCCACTGGTGGGGCGTGACATTTGTTGGTATCAAAGCAGTAGTTATTAGTAACCTTTAAAAATATATTGTCCTTAATGTAGGTTCGGTTCCCAGAGTCCAGTGCGAATGTAAGAGAGTCTACTTGTATTTATGTTTAAACTTTTCTTGTCCTATTTCTTTCCATTTTGAAGGAGTGTGGCACCCAAAAAGAAGTCTTTGGGAGGTAGTGGGAAGGCGGCTAAGAAGAGAGCTACTCCCACTCCAGTTGCAGTGAGTACTTAACATCGTACTACAAGTTATGTTAGGGAGAATGTACATGAGGAGGTTGATCCTCCTATTGCCCCAGCGACCAGGATTGCACCTGCTCCTATTCTAACCCCAACACCTACGCTAGTAGTCTCAGAAGGTGTCACCCTAGCATTGCAATCTAGGGCAACTTATTAGGCAGTCAGTTTCAACAACAACCCCAGTACTTGTATGAATGTCCTATCTCAAATTATTCAGCAGCAAGTAAAGAGGAGTCAGTTTCAACAACAACCCCAGTACTTGTATGAATGTCCTAGCTCAAATTATTCAGCAGCAAGTAAAGAGGAGCCCCAATTTTCAGTTTCATTGGAGATGCAAGAAAACTAGCTTAACTCGCCTTTGTTTTGCTGATGAGTTGATGCTTTATTGCAAGGGTGAGATTGCTTCTTCTAGGATTTTAAAGGAGGCTTTGGATATATTTTCTGAATTCTCAGGTCTTGTTCCAAATTGTGCCAAGAGTAAAATATTTCTCATTGGTTTGGATGATTAAGGGAGAGAGCAATTGTTAAATCTCTTCAAGTTTCAGCCAGGTGTGCTTCCAATTCGATACCTAGGGGTTTCCCTGATTTCTTCTAAGCTGAAACCTGAAGATTGCAATTACTTGGTTGATAGAATTGTGAGTAAGGCCAAGTCTTGGACTGGTAAGTTCCTCTCTTATGCTGGCAGGTTGCAGCTCATCAAATCAATTTTATTTAGCATGCAAAGCTACTGGTGTGCCCATTTCACTATGCCTAAAAAAGTTTTGAAGAAAATTGATCAATACTTCAGAGCTTTTCTTTGGAAAGGGCCTGATTTAAAAAGTACTGGAGCTAAGGTTAATTGGAAAGAGGTTACTAAACCAAATGACGACGGTGGTCTAGGCATAAAGAAGTTGGTGGATTGGAACCAAGCTAATATCACTAGATACATCTGCTTGTTGTGCCAATTTTCTACAACCTCTTGTTGGGTGAAGTGGGTCAGAGCTAACCTTCTAGTTAGAAGTCAATTCTAGGTGGCTAAGGTTCCTTGGGATTGCTCTTGGACTTGGAGGAAAATTTTGTAGCTAAGAGATCTCATTAGGCCTTTGATCAAGTGCAAAATTGGGGAAGGCTCACAGGTTTCCCTTTGGTATGATAATTGGCTGCCAATGGGGCCTATACATCAAAGAATGGGGGATAGGGTGATCTATAATTCTGGGCTAGGTAAATAAGCAAAAGTTAGCACTATTATTAGAGACAACCAGTGGCATTGGCCTATGGCAAATTCCATAGAGTTGATGGAGCTCAAGAGGTGTATGTCATGTATTCCACTTCCTAATAGTTCTTGTACTGATCAAGCCATGTGGATTCCAGAAAAAAAAAAATCACCAATTTTCAGTTAGATCAGCTCGGCAAAATATTAGAAGTCATAGTCCTCAAGCGGAGTGGGCTGAAGTTGCTTGGTTTAAGAAGGCTATTCCTAGATATAGCTTTATCCTTTGGCTTGCTATTCGAGAAAGATTAGCCACCCAAGACAAACTTGCTGCCTATGGTATGTTAAATGACATGTGTTGCGTGTTTTGTAGAGATAAAATTGAAGACCACAACCATCTCTTCTTCCAGTGTTCAATCACCAACAGATTATGGGTGCAGCTGCTAGCAAAATGTAAGGCCCAATGCTTGAGTAATGAGTGGCAAGGGATTGTATTTTGGGCTTGTACCTTGAAGGAGAAGGCTTGGAAGAATATTCTTTGCAAGTTAATGCTCTCCACTACTATTTATTTCCTTTGGAGAGAAAGGAATGAGAGATTAATGGCCAGCAAGTGTAGGGACATGAAGGCAGTGCTCAACGATATAGTCTTTCAAGTTCGTAGTAGGATGGCTAGCTTGAGAGGCTTTCATGGAACGGCACCAAATAGGGACCTCCAGCAAATATGGCGGATTCCCAATGATATTTTCAAGAACTAAGAGCAACCATTCTTTGCTATTTGTTTAGTTCTTATAGTTGTTGAGCTAAGTTAGCTTCTTTGTGTACTTTTCTTAGCTAGTGCTAGTTGGGTTCTTTAATTTGTTTGGATGGTTATCTTTCTTGATTATCATTATCCTTTGGCCTGGGGTATGCCCCTTGTATTTGTACTTGATCTTTCGATCTTTTTTGTCTATAGATATTCTTTCTTACTTAGCAAAAAAAAAAAGAGGGGACCATAGATCTCTTAGTGGCTAAGACATGGGTGGAGCGGATGGAGAATATATTTGCTCGAATAGAGTGCACCAAGCAATAGAAAGTGAACTTGGCTACGTTCAAATTGGATGGTTCGGTGGATAAATGGTGAAACATGGAGGTATGACGTTATAGTGGAGTAATTGATAAGATGCCATGGACCACCTTTTGTGGAGTTGCTTTACAAGGAATACTACCCGACAGTGGTGCAAAAACAGAGGATGGTTGATTTCCTCAATCTGTAGCAGGGACCCATGGTAGTGGTTGAATATGAGGCCAAGTTTGTATAACTATCTGGATTTGCACCACCCCTAGTGACTCGAGAGGATGACAAGGTGTTATTGTTTGAGAAGGGCTTGCGTCAAGCCATTCGTAGTAGGGTCTCAATATTGGAGGCCAAGACCATGGGCAAATTGGTGACAAAGGGCTTACTTGCATAAAGGAGTCTAGATGAGTGTCAAAAGGGGCAGGATTAGTACAATAAGCGGTACAAGGATCAGAATAGAGATCAGTAGTGTGCTAGTCAGAACAGAGAGGGTGAGAACCCCATTAAGAGAAGGGACATTCCTAGTCAATTAGGTGGGAGCTATAGAGTGGACTGGTGTCGCTTAACTTGTTTCCAACGAATTGTGCTTAGGCACTATTTTATTTTGTGGCTAGCTATTAAGCATAGATTATTAACCCAAGAGAAGCTGATGCTTACTGGGAAGATTTAGAGCATGAGTTGTGTGTTATGTCGTGAGAAAATAGAAAATCGTGGTCACCTCTTCTTTCAATGCCAGTATGCTCAAAGAATATAGATTCATTTACTGAATATGTGTGGTTTACAATGTCAAGCAAACAATTGGCAAGGCATTATTAAATGGTCAATGAGCAATCTTAAAGGTCATTCTTTACAGAAAGTTTTAGGGAAGCTTGTCTTATCTACAACAGTTTATGTCATTTGTGGGGGAAAGGAATTCAAGAATGTATTCCAACTCATATCATGATGTGGTCACAATTTTGAAAGAAATCACTTTTTTGGTTAGAAGTAGAGCCACTTCTTTGAAGAATTTTCCAGAGACATGCAAATTTATACTTGCAAAGGGAGTGGAAGTTGCCTTATTCTCAGTATTTGATGGTACCGGTTGATCTTGTTTGCAGTTCCTAGTAGTTTTAGGTAGGTTTGCTAGTTTTTGTTTGCCTTTGGCTTGTGTAGGCAATTGTTTATTTGTAAATTTGCCTCACTAGGCAAGTTGAATATGTCTTACCTATGTCATGACTTAGTTAGCCTTGAGCTTTGATGGCTCCCATCTATCTGGTAGATGGCTCCCAACCTATACTTGCCTAAGGTATGCCCCTTGTATTTTGTACATGATTTCATATCTTTTATATATTTATCTTACCCATCAAACAAAAAGGGAGCTATAGGCAGCCGGCACGAAAACCTTGTCCTATATGTAGGAACTATCACCCATTTGGATATCGCTATGATAGGACACCCTGTACTTGCTTTACTTGTGGGCAACCAAATCATATGTCATTTAACTGTAAGGCCCAGGGTACCATGGGATGGCAGACACAACAATAGCAAGGGCAGAGGCTGTTTGTACGTAATGGACCACATGAGCAGAGGTCATCAGGTCATAGTGGGTCATAGAATCAGACTCAGGGTCAGAAGCCAGCCACTCAAGGATGCGTTTTTGCACTTACTAAGGAGGCTGCAGTGGCTACATTGTCAGTGGTGCAAGGTACACTTACCATTTCATCATTACCTACTAGGGTTTTGATTGATTCTTTTTTTTTTTTTTTTGGTAAGTAAGTGGTTGTATAGAAAAAAAAAATACAAAACATAAAGGGGGCATCCCCCCCCCCCCCCCCCCCCCTGAACAAGAGAAAAAGAAACAGCAACACTAACTTCTCAAACTAGAGGGAAGCATACCACCCTGAACAAAGAGGGAAAAAAGACCCTATCTACTCAAAATAGAAAAGGGAAGATCCCAGTTGCGGCAAATAAGTCTATTGAGACCCGAGCGCTTGACGGTACGAAATTGGGTGGCCTTAAGCCTAACGTCATGCTTGATATCATGAATAATTTGATCAAAAGTTTCCTTTGCCCTATGAAAACTCTACTATTCCTTTCAATCCAAATGTGATAAACCATTGCTACCCATGCAAGTTTCTGATACGAATCCCACCAAAAAGAATGAGACCCGATACAATGAGGAACCCAAGAAAGTTCTATGATCAGGTTCTGAATGAAGACCTCGACCCGTTGTTTACGACAAACAAGAACCTCGGTATATATGACCTCAACCCGTTGCTTGATGCGAAACAAGAACCTTGGTATAAGGAAGACGCCACAAACGGTGGTGGAGCTCCGTTTGATAAGTCGTTGGTGAACGCCACGGGAAATCCGATAAGTTCGAATAGTTCTTCAAAGAACCGTAGAGAATACTCTCACAATTTGCTGAATAATGATCTACTTTTTATTCATTGCATATATGCCTATTTAAAGGGCTAGCCATTACAAAGAAACTCCCTAAATGGTATCCTAATTAGGGCTAAAAATCTGGTGCAAAATATCTCTTAGTTGCCTAAAAGATACTTGCCTAAATGAAAAGATACTCAACCCTTTTAAGTAGCCGATCACATGCCTAAACTAGAAAAGGAAATTTGGGAATGGATGTATCCAGCCATATACACCCATATAAGCAAATAAAAAAAAGGAAATTAATTGGCATGCAAGCCTTACATATAAATCCAAAAAGGAATGTTTTTATTCTTGGCCAGATTCTTCTAGAACATGAATCATATTGATGATTCCGTGCTGCTCACTTGGATCATGCTCAATGGTCCTCCACGAATATGCTTGATTTGCTTGAGCCCATGCCTCTTGAATCAATCCATTGAGTACCTCTTTAAATTTCTTGGCCCGTGCTCTTGTCACCGGCCCAATTGGGACTTGGACTTGATCCCTTGGAGTTATGTTGACATTGATTGCATCATTCCCCTCCTCTTGAAAAGGATTTGTCCTCAAATCATCTCCTACATCAAAAGGGCTCAAATCAGTAACATTAAAAGTAGCACTTACATTGTACTCACCAGGTAAATCTAGCTTGTAGGTGTTATCATTGATGCGCTCTAGGACTTGGAAAGGACCATCCCCTCTTGGAAGCAATTTGGAACGTCTTTGCGCAGGAAATCTTTCTTTTCTCATATGCAGCCAAACCCAATCTCCCGGTTCAAAAAGTAGCTTGTGACGCCCTTTGTTGGCTTGTTGTGCATATTGTTCCGTTCTTCGCTCAATGTTGAGTCTTGCTTTCTCATGAATTTGCTTGACAAAGTCAGCCTTCTTTTTGCCATCTAAATTAACATGCTCAGTCAAAGGCAAGGGAGATAAATCCAATGGGGTTAAAGGATTAAATCCATACACAATTTCAAATGGTGAAAATTTAGTAGCAGAGTGGACAGATCTGTTATAAGCAAACTCAACATGTGGTAAACATTCTTCCCATGTTTTGATGTTCTTTTTAATAATTGCCCTCAATAAAGTAGACAAAGTCCTATTTACTACTTCAGTTTGACCATCAGTTTGTGGATGACAAGTAGTAGAAAACAATAGCTTAGTGCCTAGCTTACACCACAAAGTCTTCCAAAAATAGCTCAAGAACTTAGCATCTCTATCTGAAACAATTGTCCTAGGCATGCCATGTAATCTCACAATCTCTCTAAAGAACAAATCAGCAACATTTGAGGCATCATCTGTTTTGTGACATGGAATAAAGTGTGCCATCTTAGAAAATCGATCCACTACCACAAAAACTGAATCTTTCCCACGTTGAGTCCTAGGCAATCCTAACACAAAGTCCATTGAAATATCAATCCAAGGCTCACTAGGAATAGGTAAAGGAGAGTATACAAACCGTTGGGCTGCACTTTGGATTTAGCTTGCCTGCACGTGACACATCTACCACAAATTCTTTCAACATCTCTTTTCATGTGAGGCCAATAGAAGTGTTCCTGCAAAACAGCTAAGGTCTTTGTAACTCCAAAATGTCCCATTAATCCCCCACCATGAGATTCCTGCACTAACAACTCTCTCAAGGAACAATTAGGCACACATAACTTATTCTCTCGAAATAGGAATCCATCAAACCTAAAGAACTTGCCACAAGCAATTTTCTCACAAGCTCGGTATTCCTTACCAAATTCATGGTCATCAGCATATAAATCTTTAATGTGCTCAAAACCAAGCAATTTTGCATCAAGTGTAGCAGGTAATGCATACCTGCGAGAAAGGGCATCGGCGACCACATTCTCCTTACCTTGCTTATACCGGATGACATATGGGAACGTTTCAATGAACTCCACCCATCGCGCATGCCTTTTGTTTAGCTTATGTTGGCCCTTCAAATGCTTCAAGGACTCATGGTCGGTGTGAATCACAAATTCCTTGGGCCATAGGTAGTGCTGCCATGTCTCTAAAGCTCGAACCAAGGCATACAACTCTTTATCGTAAGTTGGGTAGTTTAAGGCTGCCCCGTTTAGTTTCTCACTGAAGTAAGCAATTGGTCGTCCCTCTTGCATAAGAACTGCGCCTATGCCAACACCTGAAGCATCACATTCAATTTCAAACGTTTTCAAAAAATTAGGTAAAGACAATAAGGGGGCGTTGGTCAGCTTCTCTTTGATTAATTGAAACGCCTTCTCTTGTTCTTCTCCCCAACTAAATCCAACTTTCTTCTTGATCACTTCAGTGAGTGGTGCGGCTATGCTACTGAAGTCTTTCACGAACCGCCGGTAAAAACTAGCAAGTCCATGAAAACTACGAACATGACCTACACTTGTGGGACTTGGCCACTCTTGGATTGCACGTACCTTCTCTTCATCAACCTGTATACCTTGTGCACTAACAACAAATCCAAGAAACACAAGCTTATCTGTGTAAAAAGTACACTTCTTCAAATTAGCAAACAACTTTTCTTTCCTAAGCACATCTAAAACAGATTTTAAATGTACTTCATGGTCTGCCACATTTTTGCTATATATGAGTATATCATCAAAGTAGACAACAACAAACCGGCCTATAAATGCTCGCAAAACATGGTTCATAAGTCTCATAAAGGTGCTCGGAGCATTAGTCAAGCCAAAAGGCATAACTAACCATTCATACAAACCATATTTCGTTTTAAAGGCAGTTTTCCATTCATCTCCTTCCTTTATTCTAATCTGATGATAACCGCTCTTTAAATCAATTTTAGAAAATACACAAGAACCATGCAGCTCATCTAACATGTCATCTAAGCGAGGAATAGGATGACGATACTTTACCGTGATGTTGTTGATAGCCCGGCAATCAACGCACATTCTCCACGTCCCATCCTTCTTAGGTACAAGTAAAACTGGAACGGCGCATGGGCTCATGCTCTCCCTCACGTGCCCCTTTTCCAACAACTCACTTACCTGCCGTTGAAGCTCCTTTGTCTCCTCGGGATTGCTCCTATAGGCTGGTCGGTTTGGAATTGTCGCACCTGGAACAAAATCAATTTGGTGCTCAATCCCTCGGGTTGGAGGTAACCCGTGTGGTGTTTCCTCGGGAAAGACATCCTCATAATCCTGCAAAAGAGAAACAACAGAACTAGGCAAAGCAAGGTTAAGTTTATTAGTATTTAAAAATGCCTCTTTGTACAAAAGTACAATCATTGGCTGTTTTGAAAACATTGCTCGCTTAACTTCACTCATTGTTGCATAGAAATTCTTTTGTTTTCTCTCTGATTTTCTCTCAAGGCCCAAATTTTGATTTTCTTTTTCTCTCCCATCTTTCTCGACCTCTCTTTGATTTTCACTCCTTTTCTTTTGCTCACTCTCTTTCTTTTGTTCACTCTCTTTTTGCAATCTCACTTGATCCTCATATACTTGCTGTGGAGTCAACGGTACAAGAGTGATTGATCGTTGATTGAGCACAAAAGAGTATTTGTTTGTAAAGCCATCATGCTTTACTTGCCTATCAAACTGCCATGGATGCCCTAGCAATAAATGTCCCGCTTGCATTGGCACAACATCACACAACACTTCATCTTCATATTTACTTATTCGAAATGCAACTAACACCTGCTTGTTCACCCTCATTTCCCCACTATCATTCAGCCATTGCAACTTGTATGGCCTAGGGTGCTTCAACACGGGTAGTCCCAATTTTTCAACCATGATTGTGCTGGCCACATTAGTACAACTACCACCATCAATAATCACACTACATACCTTGTCCTTGACGTAGCACCTAGCGTGAAAGATGTTCTCCCGCTGCACTTCATCCTCTTCTTTTGCTTGTAGGCTCAACGCTCTCCTCGCCACTAACGTCAATGCATCAGGGGCAGAATATTCCTCCCCGGAAATGTCCTCCAATGGTGGCATGTCGTCGGTGTCGGAATCTTCATTGTCGGTCACAATTTGCCCATTGTCTTGCAATAGCATGACCTGCTTGTTTGGACATTGACTTGCTATGTGTCCCCTGCCTTGACATTTAAAACATTTAATATCACGATTCCTAGAGGTAGCAGTATCGGTTTTACCTTGAGGAACGTGGCTGGTGTTTGCAGACTTGGGCTCAGATTTGGACGTTTGGGACTTGTCCATCTGCTTGGTATAACTCGATTTCCAAGATGTAGCACTGGTATTATGGGCTGCACGTGATCCACCCCCCCCTCTTGAGTTGTTGTTCCACTTTGATGGCCATGTGCACCATATCTTCCAACTCCACATAATGCTGCATCTCTACCCTATCTTGGATTTCCCGGTTTAATCCAAGTAAAAACCTAGCCATTGTAGCCTCTCGATCCTCCTCGACATCAGCCCGAATCATAGCAATCTCCATCTCCTTGTAGTAATCTTCCACACTCCGGCTGCCCTGTCTAAGTCCTTGTAGCTTTTTGTGCAACTCCCTATAGTAATAACTTGGAACGAACCGCTTTCTCATCACTGTTTTCATTGCCTCCCATGTCTCTATTGGTCGTTCTCTATTCCGCCTCCTGTTTATAACAAGCTGATCCCACCATGTAATAGCATAGTCAGAAAATTCAATCACAGCTAATTTTACCTTCTTTGCTTCGGAATAGTTGTGGCAATCAAATACGAACTCCATCTTCTTCTCCCACTCAAGGTATGCTTCAGGATCGGATTTACCTTGAAAAGACGGAATCTTCAGCTTAATACCTCCCAAGTTGTTATCTTCCCAATTCCTGGCTTCTATAAACCGCCCTCCACGCCTCCTATTGCTAACAACAGAATCCCGATCATCTTCATCCTCAAAACCAGCCCCATAAGGATCTTCATCTTCAACCCTTACTTCCCTTGGTTGAGTTCTTTCCCTTCTACGCACAATAGGGACGTTGTGTGGCTGCTTCTCACGTGTGCTCTCCATTTGGTCTATCCGTTCATGCACTTGCTCCAGTTCCAACTTCATCACACGCCTCATCTCACTCATCATGGCCTCCATAAACATCTTCGGATCAGCCAAATTCATTGCACCTTCGGCATTGCTTTTAGAACTATTATGAGACATGTTTGCTGCAAAACAATGTTAGAAAAAAAAAAGACCTCACAATACTCTCCCTTACGTGTTTACACTCAAGAATGTAAATCACTCTACACTCGTGTTTCACTCAAAACGTGGCTTTTAACCCTCTAATGTTCTCACAACTCTTGCCTTTTTCCACTCAGTAATTCCCTTCCAGTTCTTTTAAAACTAAACAAACAGTACTCAAAATTTCCAGCAACAATTCAACAAGAACTCATCAAGGAATTTCAGATTTTTAGGACAAGAATACAAAGAACGCAGCTAATTAGACTTTCAGAAGCACAATATAGCAAACTTTTCACGAAAAGGAAAAAAAGAATATTTGGTTTTGGAATAAAGTGATTTTGGCCTTAGTGGAACCAAAATGGAAGAACCAAGCAATCTTTTCTTTTCTTCTTCTTCTTTGGACGTTTTCCCCCTCTTTCTTCTGTTTTTTTTTTTTTTTTTTTTGCTTTTGACGTCTGTTTTTTTTTTTTTTTTTTTTTTTCTTCTTTTCTTTTCTTTCTTCTTCCTTTTTTTTTTTTTTTTACTTGAGCTAGATTCGTGAACAGTAACAATGAATAGTTATGGGGACAAGATGGGATGAAAACAAGAAACAAAGATAGGTGGATGGTGAACCTGATTTTAGAAACCTGGGAGCTCTGATACCAAATGATATGAATCCCACCAAAAAGAATGAGACCCGATACAATGAGAAACCCAAGAAAGTTCTATGATCAGGTTCTGAATGAAGACCTCGACCCGTTGTTTACGACAAACAAGAACCTCGGTATATATGACCTCAACCCGTTGCTTGATGCGAAACAAGAACCTTGGTATAAGGAAGACGCCACAAACGGTGGTGGAGCTCCGTTTGATAAGTCGTTGGTGAACGCCACGGGAAATCCGATAAGTTCGAATAGTTCTTCAAAGAACCGTAGAGAATACTCTCACAATTTGCTGAATAATGATCTACTTTTTATTCATTGCATATATGCCTATTTAAAGGGCTAGCCATTACAAAGAAACTCCCTAAATGGTATCCTAATTAGGGCTAAAAATCTGGTGCAAAATATCTCTTAGTTGCCTAAAAGATACTTGCCTAAATGAAAAGATACTCAACCCTTTTAAGTAGCCGATCACATGCCTAAACTAGAAAAGGAAATTTGGGAATGGATGTATCCAGCCATATACACCCATATAAGCAAATAAAAAAAAGGAAATTAATTGGCATGCAAGCCTTACATATAAATCCAAAAAGGAATGTTTTTATTCTTGGCCAGATTCTTCTAGAACATGAATCATATTGATGATTCCGTGCTGCTCACTTGGATCATGCTCAATGGTCCTCCACGAATATGCTTGATTTGCTTGAGCCCATGCCTCTTGAATCAATCCATTGAGTACCTCTTTAAATTTCTTGGCCCGTGCTCTTGTCACCGGACCAATTGGGACTTGGACTTGATCCCTTGGAGTTATGTTGACATTGATTGCATCAGTTTCCGAACAATGTTGCTAAAGGATTTGCTGCTAGACTTTCCAATGATCCATTGTATCTCATTCCTCTAGCAATGTTGGGGTTTGGAGATGTCACAGAGTGAGCAAATTCTTTTCCAAACAGAACGAGAAAATGAGCATGAGAAGAAGAGATGGTTAATATTCTCATTAGCAGCATCATCATTACAAAGCAAGCATGTAGCTGTATCAATCTTCCCCCATTGTAAAAGTTTACCCCTAATAGTAAGTCTACCTCTGATGGCAAGCCAGAGAATGAAGCTGTGCTTTGGGATATGGCTCGAGAACCATTTAAGCTTGTGTCAAGCAACCACTTCCTTTTGAGATATGATATGCTGCCAAGCATTTGCAGCATTATACTTCTTTGTTGTGGAATGATCCATTCCACTTTGTAAGGCCTAGACTGGTGGGGCTACACTTGGTTAAGGAGGTTTGTGATTTCTCTCAATTCCCAAGTGCATGGAAAGGGCCAAGCCCAAGCTCCATTTCGAATTACAACTGAAACTTTGGAGTTAATGTTAAGACCTGCATCATAAGTAACCCTACAACCATACTTTGCCACTAAGGGGCCATTAGGCTGCCAATTATCTAACCAGAGAAAGGTATTGTTTCCATTACCTTTGCTATGTTTGATGAAAGGTCAAGCTATATCCCTTAGCTTTCGAATTTTGCCCAATGCCCATGGGCAATCAGAGGGAACAGGGAGGGACCAGAAGCATTTGTTCTTTATCATGAATTTGTGGCACCATTTAACCCAAAGAATGTTCTAACTTGAGCATACAGCCCATAAGTGTCTCATCATGGCTGTTTTATTCCAATTTGCAACTCTTCTAATACCAAGCCCACCCTCCCTCTTTGGGTAGCAAATCTCCTCCCAAGAGACTTTGTGACAGGAGCTTTTAATCTCTGTACCGGTCCATAGAAAGTTACAAAGAAGTTGCTCAATCTCTTTATATATCCTTTGGGGAAGTATCAAGTGCATGCTCCAATAAATTTGAATGCTGAACAAAATAGATTTGATGATTTGGAGACGACCTGCATAAGAGAGGAATCTATTGCCCCTGCTTTTAATTCTGGTAACAATCTTATCAATCAGAGGTTAGCAATCAGCTGCAGCAAGCTTTGTTGATATTAGAGGAATGCCAAAGTATTTAATAGGTAATTCCCCATTTCTAAACCCCAACATGTGGCATATATCAGCCTTGACTTCATTTGGACCATATGTGTAAACTTTACTCTTGCTTTTGTTGGGGAGCAAGCTTGAGAACTTGTGGAACTCCATGAGAGATTGATGAATGATTTGGATGGATTGCAAATCAGCATGGCATAGAATGAAAAAATCATCAGCAAAACAAATGTGACTAATTCCTTGGTCTTCACATTTCGGGTGGTACTTGAAGCTCCCTTGACTGATGTTAAATTGGAGAAGCCTAGAGAAGAATTCCATAACTAAGAGGAAAAGGTAAGGGGAGAGGGGATCCCCTTGCCTAAGGCCTTTAGTTCCTTTGAAGTAACCTTCAAGGGCCCCATTTACAAATATAGAGAACCTAGGAGTTGTGATACATTCCTCCATCCAACATTTGAATTTGTTCGGAAGGTGGAAAGCTGCCAAGATTTGGAGGATGAATTGCCATGATACTGAATCAAATGCCTTCATAATGTCAATTTTGAGAGCACATCTAGGAGATAGATTGTCTTTATGATAGTTTCGAACCAACTCTTGCATCAATAGGCTCTGATCTGAGATGGATCTACCTAAGATAAAAGCTGTCTAAGTATAACTAATCATCCTAGAAATAACCAGCTTCAATCTGTTTGTAATGATCTTGGATATGCATTTGTAAGTGGTGTTGCAACATGATATAGGTCTATAGTCACTCATATTGTTGGGATTGGGGACTTTGGAAACAAGGGCAATAGCTGTAGCATTAATTTCCCCAAGAAGTTTCCCAGATTTGAAGAAGGATTTAACAGCATCTGCAAAGTCATCACGGACTAAATGGGCAGTGTAGCCATCAGGACCTGGAGCTTTTTCAGAGTGTAGAGAGAACAGAACTTCCTTTATTTCATCATTAGAAACTTCAGATTGAAGCATTTCCATATATGGAGAATCTAAGCAAGGAGGGAAAAGAGTGTTGATGGTTCCAAAGTCACTTGTAGCTACGCTGGAAGAGCCAAGCACACCTTTAAAGTAGTCAACAATGATGTCCCTAACTTCCTCATATTTTTCATGCCTTGACCCATCAGGGCCAATAATGGACAAAATTTTGTTCCTAGCTCTGTGGGTTCTAACTTTTTTGTGGAAGTAAGAGGTACTTTGGTCTCCCAATTTGATCCAATTGTCTCGGGCCTTTTGCTTGTAGAAAGCTTCCTCAGCTAGGGCAAGCTCTGTATACTTATGTAAAGTTTCCTTTTCTTTTGCAACAAGGGTAGAGTTGTAAGGATTATCATGAATACCTTTTTGTAAAGCATCCAAATGTTGCTTGGGTTTCGTGACCTTGCTAGAAATACCACCATAATGCTGCATATTGAGGTCTTTTAAATCCTTTTTTAATCTGTTGATCTTGAAGCATAATCTATACATGGGGGAGCCACTAATGGGCTGAGCCCAAACCCTGTTGATAGTAGCATCAAAGGAAGGCTGTTTAGTCCAAAAATTGAAGAACTTGAAGGGCTTTTTACCTGTTTTGGCATTGGCATTGATTGTGATAAGAGTTGGGCTGTGATCAGTTACTCCAGGAGGGAGGAAAGAAGCTTCAGATTCTGGAAATTCCTCCAGCCATAGATCATTAATCATAACTCTGTCCAATTTGCCGTAAATGATAGTACTCGTGTCATGCTTGTTGTTCCATGTGAAGAATTGCCCGTGGTAGTTTAGGTCCAAAATACCCAAATTGTTGATGCAATCGTTAAAGTCTTGGGTAGCTCCAAGATCAATACGGCGCCCACCTCTTCTTTCTTTTGCCTCCCTGACTACATTAAAGTCTCCCATAAGGATCCAGGGAAAGTTATTGTTGATGTGCTGTGAACAAGAAAGCAACTCATGCCATAGATTCTCACGGGAACTTCTATCATTCTCACCATAAACAACAGTGGCATAGAAGTCCATAGCTAGCTGCCTGTGGGTAATCTTACAAGTCATAGCTTGGTTAGTGCAACTAACGATTTGAACATTTACAAGAGAGTTAGCCCACATAATGATAATTCTAGCAGAATCATTAGCACTAAAATTGCCAAATCTATGCATAGTAAATGAGATCTTACTACATACAGAGTCAAAATTGGAAATTCTGATTTTTGTTTCTACCATCCCCAAGAAAGATATATTATGCTCTTTGATAAACTTGCTAACATCAATTTGTCTGAGGAGGCTGTTCGCTCCTCTAACATTCCGTGCAACAATATTCATTGGGAAAGCTTAGAAGTGTGTTGCCCAGAACCCCCAGAGGAGTTCTGCCCCTTGTTCTTCCTTTTCTCGCTTCTTTTATTCTTCGATCTTCTCTTATCAAACTCATCAACAGCAGCTAATTTGTTTCTAATAGAATTAAGATTAAGGGAAGTAGAGGTAATAGATAATTCCATATCGTCAACACTATCAAAGATACAATGGCTGGCCTCATCAGCTATTAAGGATTGAAATCTGTTGGTAATGGCTAGGTCATTCACCACTTCCAATACTTGAGGTTTAGAAGGGCCAACTTCAGCACATGAAGGGCCTCCTAAACCTTTAGGTTCCTCTTCTACATACAAAGCCATCCGGGTTAGCTTATGAAGGTCCACGACAATAGCTTTGCCATTCTTTTTCACCTCTACCCACTCTCCTTGATGCTAATCTCTAGATCCTTTTTCTTCTTGATTTGCCATTCTTGTTGGGTTTGCTTTTTGCACTTGCTATTTGTGTGCCCAAACTCCTTGCACTGAGTACAAATCTTTGGGACCCAGTTGTATTCCACAATAATCTGTACCATGTTTCCATCTTCCACCTCCAGCTCAAAAGTTTATTGTAATGGAGATTCAAGTTTGACCTCAACACATATCCGAGCAAACTGAATGTGTTGCACCTCTACGGTCATGTTATCTGCATATAATGGTTTACCCACAGCACTAGCAATATAGCTGAGCCTTTTCTCCATCCAAAATTCAAGAGGCACATTGTAGAAATTGACCCAGATGGGAACGGTTTTGCATTGCTCCTTATTGAAGGACATGTTCTGTTGCCATTTCTTAAGAACCATGGGTCTGCCCGCAAAGTGCCAAGGTCGTCCTTCAAAGATTTCCGCACATTGCAAAGCTGAATAAAACTTGAAAAAATAGAACCCATTGCCCCCTATAAGCATCTTAACCAAACCCTTACTATCCCATAGTTTCTTGGCAATGTTGTTTACTAAATGAAATAGTAGCTTCTTATCCATAAAGTAGCCCACCAAAGTGGACTCCCACTGTTCAGCCCCTTCTTGAGCTATAGCTGGAGGGGGTTTAACTCTAACTTTTTCCTCCGAAATGACAGGTTTAAAGTATTCAAGATTCATTTTGGAATTTGAACAAGATGTAAGGAGAGAGCTCCACTTACATTCGGAATTGGCTGGCCCAATTTGGTTAGCACCTACCTCAGATTTACTTATAGCTTTATGCTCCAATTACTCCACTATATGCTCCACTTCAGGCTGTCCCTCACCTTTTTTAGACAGCTTGTGACCATTGGTTGCACCACCAGGTTTGCTCTTCCCTTCACGCACATGTATAAGGTGAAGGTGATGGGGATTCCCGTCAACTTTACTTAACAGCTGAGTTCCCATGTGCTCCACTTGCTCTACTATATGCTCCACTTCAGGTTGTCCCTCACCCTTTTTAGACAACTTTTGACCATTGGTTGCACCACCAGATTTCCCATCACCTTTTCTTGGTAGCTGCAGTGCAAAACATTTACTTTGCATTCCACTCACTTGAGTTCCCAAGTGAGATACACGCTCCTCCTTCCTTTGGATTGAACAAGTTGCTGAAACTTTACCTACATTCTGTAGAGAATAAGATGCACCTTCCATCTTCATTGAATCAACTTTCTTCTTCAAGTTTGCATGAGCTTCTACCATATCAACATTGTCTATGATCTCATCTTCCTCAGCATGAAGTGCGTGACCATCACCTCTCCTTGAACCATGGCTATGGCTGCCATTGATGCTACCAGATCTGAGAACTGGAAATAATGATTGGACAACTCCACATTTCTCTTCATCCTCAACCTTATTAGCCTAAATCTTGGAGGAGGAGTTACTACCTGGAGATTGTCCACCATTTGTGCGTGAGAGAGGACCTCTAACACTAGCAATGGGGGTCCTGAATCCAACCATAACCTCATGCATCTCCGGAACCAAACCTGACCCAAGTCTCATACTTGGAGTATTTCGTAACTCACACACCATAACCTTGAGACTTTCGATCTTAGATATGTACCCATCTCTTTCTAACTTTGCATTCTCAAGATTTGCTACCAAATTTGAGATTCTACGTGCAGCAACGCCTGGGACAAGGGCTTGATCAAGTCCATCATCCATTATAGAGCGATCAGCGTGAACACCTTATAACCCATTTCTTGACTTGAGGAATCTCTCAAGAGAACCATTTAGAGGGTCATAAATGCTTGCACCAACTCCTAACAGAGATGAATCATCCTCATCAGTCAAATGGGAATCAGCAACTCTCTCACTATGACAAAAAACAACACCATCCGTGGGCCCGGGGTGGTTTACAGGTCGACTATACCGGGGGTTGACCCTGGCGATAAACAAGGCGGGTTCCCCCGTCAACCAAAAAAAAAATGAAATATGGAGAAAGAATATCCCCCAGATCACTAGCAAACTCTGCCATTCAAAGGGAAGGAGATTACTATTGATAATAGTCCAGATAAAACAAATGCACCAAGTTTAGCTGGTCCAAGCAGTCGTAGGCAATCAGAAGAGATGCTTTCAATTACTCTAAGGGCAAAGGATGCCATTCTAGGTGGTGCTTGCAAGATAGGTGATCAATTAGTAGCCACGATACCAGCGGGTTTTGATTGATTTTGGTACTACGTATTCTTTTGCTGCACCTAGATTTTTATTAGGGAGACTGTTGAGTTGGATTGGGTTTCTCGATCTTGTGAGGTATAGCTACAAGATAGGGCTTTGCCAGTTAATTTCATTAGTTAGGAGATGCGAGATTTTGATGTTGTCTTGGGCCTAGACTGGTGGTCAACCCATCACGCCACAATTGATTGTTGTGAGAAGGTTATGTTTTCCATGTCGGGCCAACCTGAGTTCTTGTTTAAGGGATGATGAGAATCAACAAGCACCATTAAAGGATCCGTTACATGTTCCAATTAGGCCTATTACAAGAGCAAGATCCAAGAAGCTCAAAGAAGCAATTAATGGGCTAATTTATAAGATTTGGGCTGATTGTAAAATGTGGCATTCCAAGCTTGGCCCAAAAGAAGATGAAGACATAATAAATCTAATTCAAGCTATTGATGTGGCTGATTAGTCCTCTTTTCACTTGGCTAATTGATTATTTGATTGCCATCAATTAGGGGTTGATTTGTAGTCTTTTGAGTAATCGTTTGACTTGGCTAATTGATTGGTTGATTGCCATCAATTAAGGATTGATTTGTAGTCTTTTGAGTAATCTTTTGACTTGACTAAATTGATTAGATGATTCGTAGTCTTTTAAGTTAGCTAATTGACTGGCTAATTGCCCATCAATTAGCGGGTGATTTGTAGTCCCCTTTTCTCAACCATGTTCTATAAATAGCATGCACTCTTTGTAATGAAGGGAGATTGAATTGAGATCAAATACATGTGTGTTGTTTTCTTCTATTGGTTCTTCAAAGAGCTTGTGAACTTATCAAGGATTCTTCCTTATGGCGTTCAAATTTTATACCTTTAGTTTGTGAATCAATATAATCATTGGGTCAGGGTTACTTACTCTATACCTTCGGTTCACATTTCAATTATAAGTGTTGGGTCAGGGTTTCTCTTAAAATCTGACTTTTAGCTTTCTTG
>CM065396.1:5797500-6050000 GCA_033060915.1 Euryodendron excelsum
ACTTAGGTTGAATTCAGTCACTGGGCGTAGTGGATTAAACGCCAAGGCAAATATTGTGGAGTCGGTTACCGATTTGGTTGTATTTTCCAAAATATATTTTAGTGTTCAAATATTATTGAGAGAGAGAGAGAGAGAGAGAGAGAGAGCCATTTTAGAGATAGAGAGAAAAGAGAGCCAGGGTTGAGAAAGAAGATCAACTAGGTTTTTGTGAGGTGCTTGCAACAAGATGGAGGAGGAAGACGAAACTTGATTGTAATTCTGGTCTACGTCTTGGAGGTAAGTGAACCACACAATTGTTCTGTTATATTGTGAAGAATCCATTAAATTATTCGCACTCCTCTTGTGGTCATAGTTCATATTGATATTAATTGGGTTATTCATAGAGTATGGTGGGTCGGTATTGGTCGTGTGTGCGAGCACTTTGTGTTTGAGTAATAAAATATTAATATTAATATTGTAGTTCGTTTCTTGGTTTGATATCATGAGGACTTGGAATCAATGTTATATATATGGATATATATATCCACTAACCTACTGTATGGGGTATCATGAGATTGGAAGTAAAACTCGTGTGTGTGTTCCTATGCGAGGGACAAAATGTGACCATGGGCAGCTATGTTTTTTGATGAGGACATCAAGGCTATCAAGACTCATGGTCCGGTTCAAATTCCAATTGGTCCGGTGACGAGGGCACGAGGTAAAAGATTCAAAGAAGAGATGAATAACCTAGTCCAGAGAGTTCTACAACAAGGAGAAAATATGCTCACCACCGAGAGTGAACAAAGTTTGGTTTTACTACTCAAATTTGATCCGGGAGAGAACCAATCCACCATACACGTGCAAGGGAGGTCCCAATCAGATGTGGTCGTATTTCACTAAATCATATACGTCCAAGTGGGCTCACAATCTGATGTGGCTTAATTGACTAGCAATAAATCAGATGGAGATTCGAATTTGAAATTTGAATTTGAATTTTTTTGAATTTCCTTGATTTGATTTGGTTTGGTTTTGGAAAGGATTAGATTTATATCGATTTGGATCAGATTTGGAATGTGAGCAGATTTGGGAAAATACTAGATTTGGAAGATTGTATTGGCTAGGAAGTAATTAAGGAAAATCTCCAAATATTAGAATATTCTAGAGATCTTATCATGTAAGCCTATAAAAAGGCTCTTGGTTGTCAAATTCGAAATCAATGAATATTTTGTGAGTTTTCTATATTCTTCTTGAGTTTCTTGAAAAACTAATCCGAACTTATCAAGGGATTCCTTGTGGCGTTCAAACCAGACTTATCAAACGGATCATCCATTCCCGTTTGTGGCGTCTTCACCATACCAAGGTTCTTGCTTTGCTAAGCAACAGGTCACGGTTTCCTTCAAGCTTGTAGGTTCTTTGGTCTTGTTTTCCAGATTTGGTGTTGGGTTTCGTCACATTGTTGGCGGGGTTATCATTTTTGGCAACAGTGATATAGGAAGAGAAGAAAAACAAGGAATATGGAGAAATGAAAAGACAAAAGAATAAAATAAAGGAAAAGAAAAAGAAAAAGAAAGTAAAAACATTAGTTGCAAAATGTGAATTTGGGTTTTCGAGAAAGAATGGTTGGAGAATTAAACCAGTGGGGTCAAGTATGTAGTGCTTGGTGCACCCTAATATCTTGGCTAATTGGCTAGAGTTTTAATTATAAAGACAGTCCTACCTCAGGTTTTTCGACGTGTAGATTTCAAATTTAACATTAGTTTTAGTTCATTTCAGTCATAGAATATGTATTAATACTAGAATTTTATTGTTGTAATTCAAGTAGCACTCGTTAGTTTTGTGTCGTATTTTCAAGTCAGCATTCTTTGGACATCAGGTGAGTGGTTTTGTCTTACTAGTATGAGATCTACAAATTTAATCCCATGCATATGAGATTTTGGAAAGAATGATTTTAATTATCACAAACATTTATTTTAGTGAAAAACAATGCTTTATTTTGATATGAGAAAAGTTGTTACTTTGAATAATGAGCATGAGTTGAGATCATTATGTATTTTTTTTTTTTTTGCTAAGTAAAAAAGAATATCTATAGACAAAAAAAGATCGAAAGATCAAGTACAAATACAAGGGGCATACCCCAGGCCAAAGGATAATGATAATCAAGAAAGATAATCATCCAAACAAACTAAAAAACCCTAGCGCTAGCTAAGAAAAGTACACAAAGAAGCTAACTTAGCTCAACAACTATAAGAACTAAACAAATAGCAAAAAATGGTTGCTCTTGGTTCTTGAAAATATCATTGGGAATCTGCCATATTTGCTGGAGGTTCCTATTTGGTGCCGTTCCACAAAAGCCTCTCAAGCTAGCCATCCTACTACGAACTTGAAAGACTATATCATTGAGCACTACCTTCATGTCCCTACACTTGCTAGCCATTAATCTATCATTCCTTTCTCTCCAAAGGAAATAAACAGTGGTGGAGAGCATTAACTTGCATAGAATATTCTTCAAAGCCTTCCCCTTCAAGGTACAAGCCCAAGATACAATCCCTTTCCACTCATTACTCAAGCATTGGGCCTTACATTTTGCTAGCAGTTGCACCCATAATCTGTTGATGATTGAACATTGGAAGAAGAGATGGTTGTGGTCTTCAATTTTATCTCTACAAAACACACAACACATGTCATTTAACATACCATAGGCAGCAAGTTTGTCTTGTGTGGCTAATCTTTCTCGAATAGCAAGCCAAAGAATGAAGCTATATCTAGGAATAGCCTTCTTAAACCAAGCAACTTCAGCCCACTCCACTTGAGGACTACGACTTCTAATACTTTGCCAAGTTGATCTAACTGAAAATTGGTGATTTTTTTCTAGAATCCACATGGCTTGATCAATACAAGAACTATTAGGAAGTGGAATATATGACATACACCTCTTGAGCTCCATCAACTCTATGGAATTTGCCATAAGCCAATGCCACCGGTTGTCTCTAATAATAGTGCTAACTTTTGCTTCTTTACCTAGCCCAGAATCATAGATCACCCTATCCCCCATTCTTTGATGTATAGGCCCCATTGGCAGCCAGTTATCATACCAAAGGGAAACCATTGAGCCTTCCCCAATTTTGTACTTGATCAAAGGCCTAATGTTATCTCTTAGCTGCAAAATTTTCCTCCAAGTCCAAGAGCAATCCCAAGGAACCTTAGCCACCCAGAATTGACTTCTAACAAGAAGGTTAGCTCTGACCCACTTCACCCAACAAAAGGTTGTAAAAGATTGGCACAACAACCAGATGTATGTAGTGATATTAGCTTGGTTTCAATTCCACCAACTTCTTTATGCCTAGACCACCTTCATCATTTGGTTTAGTAACCTCTTCCTACTTAACCTTAGCTTCAGTACTCTTTAATCAGGCCCTTTCCAAAGAAAAGTTCTAAAGTATTGATCAATTTTCTTCAAAAGTTTCTTAGGCATAATGAAATGGGCACACCAGTTGCTTTGCATGCTAAATAAGATTGATTTGATAAGCTGCAACCTGCCAGCATAAGAGAGAAACTTACCAATCCAAGACTTGACCTTACTCACAATTCTATCAACCAAGTTATTGCAATCTTCAGGTTTCAGCTTAGAAGAAACCAGGGGAACCCCTAGGTATCAAATTGGAAGAGCACCTGGCTGAAACTTGAAGAGATTTAAAAATTGCTCTCTCCCTTGATCATCCAAGCCAGTGAGAAATATATTACTCTTGGCACAATTTGGAACAAGACCTGAGAATTCATAAAATATATCCAAAGCCTCCTTTAAAATCCTAGCAAAAGCAATCTCACCCTTGCAATAAAGCATCAAGTCATCAGCAAAACAAAGGTGAGTTAAGCTAGTTTTCTTGCATCTCCAATAAAACTGAAAATTGGGGTTCCTCTTTACTTGCTGCTGAATAATTTGAGATAGGACATTCATACAAATTACAAATAAGTAAGGGGATAAAGGATCACCTTGCCTCAAGCCTTTAGTTCCAAGAAAGAAACCCTCCAAGGCACCATTAAGGCTGATTGAGTACAAAGGAGTAGAGATGCAGACATGTATCCAATTCCTTAGCTTCTCTGGAAATCCCATAAGCTCCAAAACATCCAACACGAATTTCCATTCGACTGAGTCATAGGCCTTCATAAGATCTACCTTCAAAGCACCTTTAGCCAACTTGGTGTTCTTATGATAGCCTCTCATAAGTTCTTGAGCAAGTAAGATGTTATCACTAATCTTCCTTCCTTGAATAAAAGCTAATTGGGCTTCATCAATAACCAGAGGCAACAAACTCTTAATTCTATCCGCAATAATCTTAGTAATGCATTGGTACAGAGTATTGCAACAAGAGATAGGTCGATAGTCCTTTAAGGTTGTGGGATTAAAAACTTTAGGGATTAAGGCTACAATGGTAGCATTGACTTCCTATAGCAAACAACCAGAATCAAAGAATGATTTAATGGTAGCAACCACCTCCTTTCCAACTATTGGCCAAGCTTTCTTAAAGAAAAAAACCATTGAAACCATCAGGACCAGGGGCCTTGTTTGGACTTAAGTTAAAGAGCACTTGCTTAATCTCATCTTCCGTGACATTCCTGTCCATATTTGCAGCAGCTTCTTTAGAAATCACTTTACTAATATATTGCTGAAGTTCTTGCTTCCCTGGATACTTCACATCATTTTCCTTCCCCAACAAGTTTTGAAAGTACTTTACAAATTCCTCTTTGACCTCTTTAATATCTTCCACTACGGTACCGTCTTCCTTCTTTATGGAGGAGATTTTATTTCTATTAGCTCTATTCCTTACTGACTTGAAGAAAAAATTGGTGTTTTGATCCCCTTCATTCAGCCACAGAATTCTGCTCTTTTGCTTGGCAAAGCTCTCCTCTTGGTTATTCAAAGCATTAAGTTTGGAAAGGCTCTCTTTCTCCTTGGCCAAGAGACCAAGATCCCCACCATTTGCCTCTAACTGTCTTTGAAGATTAAGCAACTCCTCTCTAGCTACATTAACTCGCAGCGAAATATTATAACATTTCTTCTTATTTAGCACCTTCAAACTAGATTTCACCATCTTTAGCTTCTTACAAACTAGGTACATTGGGTACCCATCAACAACAGTATTCCAATCTTGCTGCACTGTAGGCAAAAAATCCTCATACTCAGCCCAAAAATTATAGAACTTAAATGGTTTAGTACCTTCTTTCATATGGAACCCCAATCGAACCAAAATAGGGCTATGATCTGAAACCCCGAAAGGAAAAAATTCAGCTGAAGAAAATCTAAATTTAGAGTTCCAGCAACTGTTAACAAGAGCTCTATCAATTTTTCTTAGGATATAATTCTTAGCACATCCATTACTCCAAGTAAAATGGAAACCCCCATATCGAAGATCATCTAGCTCAGCCTCCACAAGACACTCATTAAATTCGTCCATGAAACCAAGCCAATCAGTGCTTCCCCCCCCTTCTCTCAAAAGGAGATCTTATAGCATTAAAATCACCCATGACAAGCCAAGGTTCATTACAGACCAGATTTGCATGTTGCTCAAGATCCCTCCAAAGCTGCCTTCTAAGTGTTACAGTGTGTAAACCATAAGCAAAAGAAATGTAGCAATGGATCTTCTGTTCAATAAGAAAGATCTTACAATGAATAATTTGGTTAGTCATGCTTAGAACATCCAATTTTACAAAATTCGAATTCCACCCAATCCAAATTCTACCATCCCCATTAGTGTTATAATTATGGATGAAATCCCAATTCTTCATCAACCCATGGCAAATTGAATCCCTACTCTCCAACTTGACTCTAGTTTCTACAAAACCAAAACACCTAATGCTGTGGCACCGAACAAAATCTTTGATTTCTCTTTGCTTGGAGAGATCATTGAGACCTCTCACATTCCAGCAAGCAAACGACATTAATTACTTAGAAAAAGAGGTGCTCCCCTTAGAGCTACTAGCTGAGCTCTATCTTCTTTTCTTCTCATTCTTCCTCTTATTCTTTTGTATCTTCCTATCAACTTCATCCACTACCGCCGCCTTGTCTCTTAGAGGAGTTGCAATAGGAGTTGCCATCAAATTTGACTGACCATCCTCACTAGTTTCCACGTCTTCAATATCTTCCATCTTATCCAATTGTTGAAATCTATTGAGAGTTATGACCTCAACAACAGGTTTCATTATCAGATTGGCTGGTTGTATGGGGACTAATTGATCACCTCTGCAAGCACCACTTGGAACGGCATTTGTTGCCCTCGGAGTAGTAGAAAGCATCTCCTCTAATTGCCCAACACCATTTGGACCAACTATACTTGGAGCACTTGTAGTATCCTCATCAATAATATTCTCCTTCCCTTTGCGCTTAACTTTTGTCCAGCCCTTTTTATTTGCAATCTCTACTATTGAATTCTTTTTAACTTTCCATTCTTGTTTAATCATCTTTTTGCACTTGCTCACTACATGCACACGTGAGAAGCAGCCACACAACGTCCCTATTGTGCGTAGAAGGGAAAGAGTTCAACCAAGGGAAGTAAGGGTTGAAGATGAAGATCCTTATGGGGCTGGTTTTGAGGATGAAGATGATCGGGATTCTGCTGTTAGCAATAGGAGGCATAGAGGGCGGTTTATAAAAGCTAGGAATTGGGAAGATAACAACTTGGGAGGTATTAAGCTGAATATTCCGTCTTTTCAAGGTAAATCCGATCCTGAAGCATACCTTGAGTGGGAGAAGAAGATGGAGTTCATATTTGATTGCCACAACTATTTTGAAGCAAAGAAGGTAAAATTAGATGCGATTGAATTTTCTTTTTTTTGCTAAGTAAGAAAGAATATCTATAGACAAAAAAGATCGAAAGATCAAGTACAAATACAAGAGGCATACCCCAGGCCAAAGGATAATGATAATCAAGAGAGATAACCATCCAAACAAACTAAAGAACCCAACTAGCACTAGTTAAGAAAAGTACACAAAGAAGCTAACTTAGCTCAACAACTATAAGAACTAAACAAGTAGCAAAGAATGGTTGCTCTTAGTTCTTGAAAATATCATTGGGAATCTGCCATATTTGCTGGAGTCCCCTATTTGATGCCGTTCCATGAAAGCCTCTCAAGCTAGCCATCCTACTACGAACTTGAAAGACTATATCATTGAGCACTGCCTTCATGTCCCTACACTTGTTAGCCATTAATCTCTCATTCCTTTCTCTCCAAAGGAAATAAACAGTGGTGGAGAGTATTAACTTGCAAAGAATATTCTTCAAAGCCTTCCCCTTCAAGGTACAAGCCCAAGATACAATCCCTTGCCACTCATTACTCAAGCATTGGGCCTTACATTTTACTAGCAGATGCACCCATAATCTGTTGGTGATTGAACACTGGAAGAAGAGATGGTTGTGGTCTTCAATTTTATCTCTACAAAACACACAACACATGTCATTTAACATACCATAGGCAACAAGTTTGTCTTGGGTGGCTAATCTTTCTCGAATAGCAAGCTAAAGGATGAAGCTATATCTAGGAATAGCCTTCTTAAACTAAGCAACTTCAGCCCACTCCACTTGAGGACTATGACTTCTAATACTTTGCCAAGCTGATCTAACTGAAAATTGGTGATTTTTTTTTTCTAGAATCCACATGGCTTGATCAGAACAAGAACTATTAGGAAGTGGAATACATGACATACACCTCTTAAGCTCCATCAACTCTATGGAATTTGCCATAAGCCAATGCCACTGGTTGTCTCTAATAATAGTGCTAACCTTTGCTTCTTTACCTAGCCCAGAATCATAGATCACCCTATCCCCCAATCTTTGATGTATAGGCCCCATTGGCAGCCAATTATCATACCAAAGGGAAACCTGTGAGCCTTCCCCAATTTTGTACTTGATCAAAGGCCTAATGAGATCTCTTAGCTGCAAAATTTTTCCTCCAAGTCCAAGAGCAATCCCAAGGAACCTTAGCCACCCAGAATTGACTTCTAACTGGAAGGTTAGCTCTGACCCACTTCACCCAACAAGAGGTTGTAGAAGATTGACACAACAACCAGATGTATCTAGTGATATTAGCTTGGTTCCAATCCACCAACTTTTTTATGCCTAGACCACCTTCATTATTTGGTTTAGTAACCTCTTCCCAATTAACCTTAGCTCCAGTACTCTTTAAATCAGGCCCTTTACAAAGAAAAGCTCTGAAGCACTGATCAATTTTCTTCAAAACTTTCTTAGGCATAATGAAATGGGCACACCAGTTGCTTTGCATGCTAAACAAGACTGATTTGATGAGTTGTAATCGGCCAGCATAGGAGAGGAACTTACCAGTCCAAGACTTGGCCTTACTCACAATTCTATCAACCAAGTTATTGCAATCTTCAGGTTTCAGCTTAGAAGAAATCAGGGGAACCCCTAGGTATCGAATTGGAAGCACACCTGGTTGAAACTTGAAGAGATTCAACAATTGCTCTCTCCCTTGATCATCCAAACCAATGACAAATATATTACTCTTGGCACAATTTGGAACAAGACCTGAGAATTCAGAAAATATATCCAAAGCCTCCTATAAAATCCTAGCAGAAGCAATCTCACCCTTGCAATAAAGCATCAAGTCATCAGCAAAACAAATGTGAGTTAAGCTAGCTTTCTTGCATCTCCAATGAAACTGAAAATTGGGGCTCCTCTTTACTTGCTGCTGAATAATTTGAGATAAGACATTCATACAAATTACAAGTAAGTAACGGGATAAAGGATCACCTCGCCTCAGGCCTTTAGCGCTAGGAAAGAAACCCTCCAAGGCACCATTAAGGCTGATTGAGTACATAGGAGTAGAGATGCAGACCAATATCCAATTCCTTAGCTTCTCTGGAAATCCCATAAGCTCCAAAGCATCCAACACGAATTCCCATATGACTGAGTCATAGGCCTTCATAAGATCTACCTTCACAGCACATTTAGCCAACTTGGTGTTCTTATGATAGCCTCTCATAAGTTCTTGAGCAAGTAAGATGTTATCACTAATCTTCCTTCCTTGAATAAAAGCTGATTGGGCTTCATCAATAACCAGAGGCAGCAAACTCTTAATTCTATTTGCAATAATCCTAGTAATGCATTTGTATAGGGTATTGCAATAAGAGATAGGTCGATAGTCCTTTAAGGTTGTGGGATTAGAAACTTTGGGGATTAAGGCTACAATGATAGCATAGACTTCCTTTAACAAACAACCAGAATCAAAGAATGATTTAATGGCAGCAACCACCTCCTTTCCAACTATAGGCCAAGCTTTATTAAAGAAAAGGCCATTGAAACCACCAGGACCAGGGGCCTTCTTTGGATTTAAGTTAAAGAGCACTTGCTTAATCTCATCTTCCGTGACATTCCTGTCCATATTTGCAGCAACTTCTTCAGAAATCACTTTACAAATATATTGTTGAAGTTCTTGCATCCCTGGATACTTCACATCATTTTCCTTCCCCAACAAGTTCTGGAAGTACTTTACAAATTCCTCTTTGACCTCTTTAATATCTTCCACTAAAATACCGTCTTCCTTCTTTATGGAGGAGATTTTATTTCTATTAGCTCTATTCCTTACTGACTTGAAGAAAAAATTGGTGTTTTGATCTCCTTCATTCAGCCACAGAATTATGCTCTTTTGCTTGGCAAAAGCTCTCCTCTTGGTTATTCAAAGCATTAAGTTTGGAAAGGCTCTCTTTCTCCTTGGCCAAGAGCCCTCGATCCCCACCATTTGTCTCTAACTGTCTTTGAAGATTAAGCAATTCCTCTCTAGCTTCATTAACTCGTAGCAAAATATCATAACATTTCTTCTTATTTAGCTCCTTCAAACTAGATTTCACCATTTTCAGCTTCTTGCAAACTCGGTACATTGGATACCCATCAACAACAGTATTCCAAGCTTGCTGCACCGTAGGCAAAAACTCCTCATAGTCAACCCAAAAATTAAAGAACTTAAATGGTTTAGTACCTTCCTTCATATGGAGCCCCAACCGAACCAAAATAGGGCTATGATCTGAAACCCCAAAAGGAAAGAATTCAGCTGAAGAAAATCTGAATTTAGAGTTCCAGCAGCTATTAACAAGAGCTCTATCAATTTTTCTTAGGATATAATTCTTAGCACATCCATTGTTCCAAGTAAAATGGAAATCCCCATATCGAAGATCATCTAGCTCAACCTCCATAAGACACTCATTAAATTCGTCCATGAAACCAGGCCAATCAGTGCTTCCCCCCCTTCTCTCAAAAGGAGATCTTATAGTATTAAAATCACCCATGACTAGCCAAGATTCATTATAGACCAGATTTGCATGTTGCTCAAGATTCCTCCAAAGCTGCCTTCTAAGTGTTACAGTGTGTAAACCATAAGCGAAAGAAATGTAGCAATGGATCTTCTGCTCAATAAAAAAGATCTTACAATGAATAATTTGGTTAGACATGCTTAGAACATCCAATTTCACAAAATTCGAATTCCACCCAACCCAAATTCTACCAGCCCCACTAATGTTATAATTATGGATTAAATCCCAATTCGTCATCAGCCCACGACAGATTGAATCCCTATTCTCCAACTTGACTCTAGTTTCTACAAAACCAAAACACCAAATGTTGTGGCACCAAACAAAATCTTTGATTTCTCTCTACTTGGAGAGATCATTGAGACCTCTCACATTCTAGCAAGCAAATGACATTAATTACTTAGAACAAGAGGTGCTCCCCTTAGAGCTACTAGCTGAGCTCTGCCTTCTTCTTGTCTCATTCTTCTTCTTATTCTTTTGTATCTTCCTATGAACTTCATCCACTACTGCCGCCTTGTCTCTGAGAGGATTTGCAATAGGAGTTGCCATCAAATTTGACTGACCATCCTCACTAGTTTCCATGGCTTCAACATCTTCCATCTTGTCCAATTGTTAAAATCTATTGAGAGTTATGACTTCAACAACAGGTTTCATCATCAGATTGGCTGGTTGTATGGAGACTAATTGATCACCTCTGCAAGAACCACTTGAAATGACATTTGTTGCCCTCGGAGTAGTAGAAAGCATCTCCTCTAATTGCCCAACACCATTTGGACCAGCTAAACTTGGAGCACTTGTAGTATCCTCATCAATAGTATTCTCCTTCCCTTTGTGCTTAACTTCTGTCTAGCCCTCTTCATTTGCAATCTCTACTATTGAATTCTTTTTAACTTTCCATTCTTGTTTAATCACCTTTGTGCACTTGCTCACTACATGCCCAAATTCTTTGCAAATTTCACAAATCTTTGGAATCCAATTGTACTCAACAGCTATTTCAATAACACCTCTACCTTCCACCTCCAGATCAAAGGAATCTGGAAGCTTAGATTCAGCATTAACTTCCACACAAATTCTAGCAAAGTTTATTCTCTTTAACTCTTCAGTTAAGTTATTCGGGTATAAGGGTTTCCCCACTGCACTAGCCACATAACTAAGGCCTCTTGCTGTCCACAATTCCAAAGGAACATTATAGAAATTAACCCAAATGGGGATTGATTTATAGCTGTCCTTACTAAGGTTGATGTTGAGTTGCCATTTCTTTACGCATATATGACGCCCAACAAAGTGCCATGGTCCATTCTCAATGATCCATTCACAACCCGTAGTTGATGAAAACTTGAAATAATAGAACCCAGTCATGATAGTAGTCGGGGAAGCACTAGAGGTGGTGCTGGCGGAAGGGGTTGTAATCCATCTTCGACGAGTGGTAGATCATCCAAAAGTTAGGCTGATAGAGTGGAAGAAGATGAAGATAATGGGTTGATCACTAGTAAGGCCGCCATAGTAAATGACAACAAAGGGGATTTGATTATTCATGGGAAGGATGGCATTTGCTCTGATTTGAAGGGAATCGGTGATGGTAACAATACCTCTAACTCTAGGAGGATTATTAGTGATATGCCCTTGTAATGGGGGTGGTCTGGGGGAAGTTATCTCTAAGTTATGCTACTAGTTTACCAAGCACACCATGTGCTTGATGAAATGACAACACGAGATTTCAAGCCCTAGAGTGGGCGACAGTAGATGGCACCTCAGTCAAATGGTTCTCGGGCTCAAGTTCTCAAGGCTGAGCTGACCCCGAACATCAAACTAGAGCTTGAATCTTTTGAACCTAGTAAGGAAGAAGGAAAATTAAAGTTTGTCCTTCATTGGAGATTGCTAGAGTGAGAAGCTCTCCCTTACATTTAGTCATCAAGTCAAACTCCCAGTTTAGGAGTTATAGCCTTTTCTCACTCTAGGCACACTATTAGTGATCAAAGATGTCGTTCTGAGGTTTTGTGGTGCCGGCTCATAATACAATCTAGGCATGAGTGACATGAGGCTACAAACTGCACGCTTGCCAAACTCCCGGCTTGGGAGTTGCGGCATCTTTTCACTTTTTTTTTTTTTTTTTATTGACCAGAGGAACCCGCTCGGTTTATCGCCAGGGTCAACCCCCAGTGTAGTCAACTGTAAACCACCCTGGGCCCACACAATACCCCACTAACCACGTGGTCCGTTTAAGACGCAAGGCTTACTCCTTGGGTGAGTGGCCCCAAGAATCGATCCTATGACCTCCAAGTGGGGAGAAGTTCCATTTAGCCATCTAGGACAACCCTTGGGGTTAGTTGCAGCATCTTTTCACTCTAGGAACAATTTTAGTCATCAAACATGATTTTTAGGTTTCATGGTGAAACGAAGTCATTTGGCCCCCAAACCTGACAAGTAGCACAGTCTAGGGATGAGTGACTTGTACCAACAAATTGCGCATGAGCCAGAATTGTACGGTGCTAGAAGGGCCAACCAACTTTATGGTAAAGCTAGGTGTTTGGAAACTTTACGGTGCCAAAAGCACCAACCGACGTCGTTGAGCCCCCAAACCTAGCATGTAGCACGGTCTAGGCTCAAGTAATGTGTGTGAACCAACTACATGCGACTTGGACTCTCAGTTTGGGAGTTGTACCATTTTTCAGTAGGCACACATTTTTTTGTGTAAGTGAGCTTTTATAAAACAGAAAAGAAAATACAAAAAAACAAAGGGGGATCCCTAGGAAAATAACAAAAGGATGGAGACCATCTAAGAAAGATGGGGGCCATCCCAAGCACAAACAAACAAACTACAAAGCAGCCACGTGCCTAAAAAAAGGCAGCAAAGGAAAAAAAAAAAAAGAAATATACAAAGCAACCCTTAGAAAATGAAACCTGCCCAAATCACTACTCAAAGATGGACTCATGTAGATTCCATTAAGCTTGGAACCATCTACTATCTCCATTAAGCTTCCGTCACTTTAACATCATAGCTCAACCTTAGATAAGAAAAATAATATCATTTAAAACATCCGTCACTATTTTTTTTATGTTGAAACAACCTGTTATTCCGTTCCTTCCAAATGGCACACTACAATTGTGAAGGTCAGTTTCTTAATAATGGAAGCCAGTGAATTACCTATGGTTTCGCTACTGAGAAAGTTTATCATGTCAATCCAACTCAAATTAGGCCATTGAAAGCAGCATTTCACTTGAATCAATGCCTAGATCCATTTAGAGAAACTACATTTGAAGAAAAGGTGACTATGACTCTCCTCGATAGCCAACCAAGTAATAAAGCTAAATTTGGGAATGTGCTTCGGAATCTAGACTAGTGAATGCCACTCCACAATAGGTTTCCTTCGCCTTATAGAATCCATGGTAGATCTAGCTGAATAGATACCATTTGGTTTCAGGTTGCTAGGAGTGGCCTACCACAACTCAATCAGGTCAATAGACTTAGCAATAGGCCATTTCCAATCTTGACCTTGCACTATGCTGCTCACCTTCGCATTCATGCCCAAAGCTGCATCATAAATAATCCTATCTTCTATACTATTCGCTATGGGCCCAACTAGGTGCCATAAATCATACCACGAAAAGGTATTGTTACCATCACCTATTTTTTTGTACATTCAAACGATGGACCAAATCCCTGAGTTGTAACAGTTTGCACCACATCAAGGGGCTCCTAGGCCATACCATCTTAGAGTAGGCTAGTGAGAGATCCCCTTACACGGTGGCTCCCACTAGCTTTCCTCTAGGCATGAACTAAGAGCCTTCTTGGCTTAAGCATACAAGAAAGGGGGGTTAAAGATGGGGATTAAAATAGAGAATAGCCTAAGTAGGCTAGGAGGGAAAAGAGAAGAGTGGGGGAAGACAAAAATATAAAAGAAATACCACCTTTTGCCTTCAATATGCTTGTAGACTTCTATGGATGCCTTGACTTGAACTTGAATGGCTTTAAGTAGGCTTGAGGGGTTGGAAGGTAATGTTTAATGGTGTATGGGGCTATGTAAGTGAAGTGTATGGGTTAGAGGGGGGTGGTATCTAGCCTAAGTGTTGGAGTAGTGGAATGTATGTAGAGATTCGAGATTCTAGAGCAGTTTCAGCAGAGTTTCACATCAATTTCAATCCTGGAATATGCAAAGGGGGAGGCTGGTACTTATAGGCAAAATTTTTGGACACTGCATACGCCTGTGTAGAATTACATAAGCATACGTGCGACATGTGCCAGTACTATTCCATTGGCAGAATGCCACGTGACACCCATTGTACTGGCTAAATCTCAACAATTGATCGAAATTTGGTCGATCTGATCAAAATATGAACGCATGTAGCATACGCTCCGTCACCGAGAGTGTTCGTCTAAATTTTGTCTCGATAATTGAGCCAATCGGGAAAGTTTCGGGGGAATCGGTTGCACCCACGATGTTCTCCTAGGGTTTCTCGTGAACTTTCATGTTTTCAAAAAGTTCAAATGGTGTTTGGAGGTGTTAGATATTATCTCAAAAAACATACATAAAAAGGAATCTTTGCAGAGCGTTTGTGATACGCTCCATGGGGGTTCGAAAGTAACTGTTTTGGTGTTGCATGATCAAGGCCTTCGGGAAGTGATCTCTTCAATCGAACCGTACCAATCGAAAGTACTTTGGAAAAACTTTCAGGAATTCCCTAATTCATGTATTTCTCAAGTCATTTGACGGTGCGTTATTATCAGGGAATTGGAAAAAAAGGCAACCTTCATGGAGCGTCTGCGAGACGCTCCAAGGGCTGTCAAAAGTTATACTTTTCAAGCCATATGATGAGGATCTTCAGGAAGCGATCTATCCAATCGAGCCGTACTGATGGAAAGATCTATGGACGAGGTTTCGGGAATTCCCTGGTTTATGCATTTCTCAAGTCATTTGACGGTGCGTTATAATTTGAGAATCTAGAGAAAAGACAATTTTTGCAGAGCGTCTGCGAGACGCTTCAGGAAACTTTTATCGAGTCCGTGGTGTTTAGTGTCATAAGGTTCTTTTTAGGTTAAACAGGGGTGTATGAAAAAACCCATTGTTCAAATTCTTGGACCGGTGCTTTTTTGGGGAGCATTCGGGTTGTCAGCGGCAAAATGGTCATTTTCACCGGGTTTAGTTGGAAATGATCAGGGATGGATCGGAGTGTCATGTTAAGTGTGCCAGGTTATTCGGGGATGATCCCGCAGGAGTCTTTCACTGCTTGGTGGGATTTGTGCTATGCTGGGGCGTTCAGGGGCAAAACGGTCATTTTGACCGGAGTTAGAGAGTTACCTGTAGGGTGGTGTTGGTTCCTAAGAACGCATGGCCTTAGAAAGCTACCTGTGATGTTGGTGTTGGTCTTCGAGAACGCCGGGTCTCGGAGAACTACTAAATGACGGATATTCTACATTGGTGGGCTAGTAGGAGCCAGAAGTAAATCGTTTGAAATTTTATAAGGTGTTGATCCCTGAGATTGCCCGATCTTAGGAAGCTATCTGGATGGCATTGGTTTCCGAAGCCACCCTGTCTCGGAAACTGCCTGGAATCCTATGGGCATGATGATGTTTATGGCTTTGATTGGGCCTTGTGGGTACGGGAAGCGACTAGTTTACTAGATTATAGTTTGAAAGACCTGTCTTGGGCTTGCATGTGTTGTGATGTTGAAAACTGGATCCGGTCGAGCCAAAGATTGCCGAGCGAGCAAAAATGAAGTGCTTACAACTATCCCTCTTTTTCTGTTTTTGCTTGTCGAAGACAGAAAAATAACAAAGAAAGGATCCCATGTTGACTGTGAGGCAATCGGAGGGATTATAATAGTTGGAAATTGGAATTTTAATTTTTGAAAACTGGATTGTTTGAATTCTGAAATTTTGTAATAATTTTGAAATTAATTTTTCTTGAACCGACATTCCAACGATTGGAATGACACTCTTTTAGGGAGATTCAGGGTTTTTTTTTTTTTTAAATGATTTTGAAATGGCCTTCCGTAGTGGATGGATTTGGATTTGAATTCGATGGGTTTGGAAAACCTTTAAAACTTGGGATGAAACTTTTGAGAAAACAATTTGAAAGCCTAGAATTTGATTTTGGAATTAAACTTTTTGTGGAGAATGTTTTGAAAATTGAAAAACTTTTTTGAAAGTATGCTTTTTTAAGGTGAAAGCTTGAAAAATCGAGATTTTTGCAAAACAAAGCTTTTGAAGGAAAAAGTTTGAGAAACCCGAGAAGATGTTTTGAAAACAAAGTTTTTGGATGGGAAAGCTCAAGAAACCCAAAAATGTTGAAAAGCTAGGCTTTTTGAGGCAAAAGCTCAAAAAACCTAAGATTTTTAAAACGAAACTTTTGAAAGAAAAAGCTTGAGAAACCCAAAAAGTTGTTTTGAAAATAGAGCTTTTGAAGGGAAAAGCTTAGGAAACCCGAAAATATTAGAAAGCTGGGCTTTTTTTTTTTAGGCGAAAGCTTGTAAACTCGAAATTTCTTTTGAAAAACAAAACTCTTGAAGGAAAAAGCTCAAGAAATCCGAGAAATATTTTGAAAACAAAGCTTTTGAAGGAGAAAACTTGAGAAACCCAAAAATTTTAGAAAGTTAGGCTTTTTGAGGTGAAAGCCTGGAGTTTTGAAAGTTAGGGTTTTTGAGATAAAAGCTTGAAAACCCAAAATTTTGAAAATTAGGCTTTTTGAGGCTAAAGCTTGAAAACCCGAAAGGTTTTGGAAAACAGAGCTTTTGAAGGAAAAGCTCAAGAAACCCTATCTTTGCTGATAGGAGGAAGCTCGGAAACCTAATTTACTTTTTCGGAGGAAGCTCAAAAACTCAAATCTGCTTTTTCGGAGAAAGCTTGGAAACCCAAATCTACTTTTTTTTTTTTTTTAGAGGAAAGCTTAAAAACCCAAATTTGTTTTTTAGAGGAAGCTCGAAAACTCAAATCTGTTTTTTCGGAGGAAGCTCGGAAACCCAAATTTACTTTTTATTTTAGAGGACTGCTCAAAAACCCAAATTTGCTTTTTCAGAGGAAGCTCGAAAACCCAAATCTACTTTTTTGGAGAAAGCTCGAAAACCCAAATATGCTTTTTTGGAGGAAGATCGGAAACCCAAATCTGCCTTTTTTTTTTTTGAGGAAAGCTCAAAAACCCAAATCTGCTTTTTTAGAGAAAGCTCGAAAACCTAAATTGGCTTTTTTAGAGGAAGCTCAGAAACCCAAATCTACTTTTTTTTTTTTTTTTTTTTTTGGAGAAAAGCTCAAAAACCCAAATCTTCTTTTTTGGAGGAAGCTCGAAAACTCAAAATTTTTGAAAAGCTAAGCTTTTTGAGGTAAAAGCTAGAAAATTCAGAATTTTGAAAATTAGACTTTTTTAGGCGAAAGCTAGAAAACCCAGGATTTTTGAAAAATGAAGCTTTTGAAGGAAAAAGCTCGAGAAACCCAGAATGTTGAAAGTTAGGCTTTTTGAGGCAAAAGCTCAAAAATTCAAAATTTTGAATGTCAAGCTTTTTTTAGACGAAAGCTAGAAAATCTAAAATTTTTGAAAGTTAGGGTTTTTGAGGTGAAAACTAGAACACCCGAAATTCGTTTGAAAAAATTGAGCTTTTGAAGGAAAAAGCTCAAGAAACCCAATAAATGTTTTTGAGATTAAACTTTTTAAAGGAAAAAGTTTTTGAAAAACCTGAGAAATGACTTGAAGTCAAACTTTTTAAAGGAAAAAGTTAGAAAACCTAGAGGGTGAAAACCATTTGAAGGGGATTCATTTAAACTTGAAATTCAGAAACTACTATTTTTTATGAGGAATAGAAAACTTGTTCTGGCTTGGAACTTGGAAACTCTTAAAGACAAAATATATAGAAAATTCATTTTGACTTGACACTTTTGATTTTTTGAAAGCAAACATATAGAGAATTTGTTTTGACTTGAAATCTGAATTTTTTTTTGAGACAAAATGTTTAGAAAATTCATCTTGACTTGAAGCTTGAACCTTTGAAGTTTTTAAACTTGATGGCTTTTTTTGGAAGACAACAGGACTTTTTCTCTTTGAAATTGAGTTGAAACTTGAATCTTTTAGTGGAAATTTTTTTTTGATATGAAAATTGATTTTGACTTTCTAAAGAAAGCAAGAGATTTGATCTTTTGACTTTGAAACTTTTTGTAGAAATAGTTTGAAAGCTTTTGAAGACTTTGGAATTTGGAAGTTTTTGTAAACGAAGCCTTGAAAGTTTTTGAATTTTTGAAAACCAAATTTTGGATTTGAAAGAAAGCAGGGGCTTTTGTTTTTAAAGTTGATTTTGAGACAATTTAGTTAGAATTATACCTGGATTTTACCTTGAAGCTTTGGAGATTGTTGAACCTGTTGAATCATCAGAGATTGCTCCGCGCTTGTAAGTCTTCTATCTCGGAGCTTGAAGGGGGGAACATTTGTGGCCTCTTGGATTGAGATTTCTTAAGATCAGAATACTCGGTGTTTGCTTGATTGTCGAGTTCTGCTTTTGCTAGGCATATTAGGTGAGGAGAATCAACAAGCACCATTAAAAGATCCATTACATGTTCCAATTGGGACAATTACAAGAGCAAGATCAAATAAGCATTTAATGGGCTGATTCTAAAATGGGGCATTTCAAGCTTGGCCCAAAAGAAGATGAAGGAATAATAAATCTAATTCAAGCTATTGATGGGCTGATTAGTCCAATTATGGGTTGATTTGTAGTCTTTTGAGTAATCTTTTGACTTGGCTAAATTACTTAGATGATTTGTAGTCTTTTGAGTTAGCTAATTGATTGGTTGATTGCCCATCAATTAGGGGTTGATTTGTAGTCTCCTTTTCTCAACCATGTTCTATAAATAGCATACACTCTTTGTAATGAAGGAGACATTGAATTGAGATCAAATATACGTGTGTTATTTCTTCTATTAGTTCTTCAAAGAACTTGTGAAATTATCAAGGATTTTTCCTTGTGGCATTCAAATTTTATACCTTCGGCTCGTGATTCCATATAATCATTGGGTCGGAGTTTCTCTCAAAAATCTTACATTTAGCTTTCTTGAGCAAGTAATTCTGATATTGTTGTTGGGTCTCAACACGTGTTGATTGAGGTTCGCATCATTTTTCTTCCCCATCTTGAATTATTATCATCCTTGCGGGCTTATCTTTGAGCCCTAAGAGTTTTGGGAAGGTTTGGTTGTGTTTGGAGGAGTTTTGGTTGTGTTTTGGTTGAGCTTCGAGTGCTACCCAAAACAGGGCGTTCGAACTGCCAATATGGAGTTTGAATGGTGAGAAATAAGCCTGAGAGTTCGAACTCCCTCGGGGGGAGTTCGAACCCTTAGAGAAGGGTGTTTTCAAATTTTTCTTCTTGGAGTTCGAACTCCCGGTTGGGCGTTCGAACTCTCTGTCAGCTCAGACACTGTTTAGTAAAACGGGCATAACTTTCTTTAAAAAATTCGAATTGATGCACCGTTTGAAGCATTAGAAACTAAACTCATAGAACTTTGTAACCATATAAAGTTTGTTTTCTAATTCCTTATATATTGAGAGATATGCGGGTTTGAAGTTGACCCAAAATCCATGCTAACAACACTGTTTTCCAAAATTGTAATCCACCTTCTGTGAGGCATCACTTCTTCACCCGAAATGTGTTTTTGGCCCATGACCTATCAAAATAAAGGCCTCTAAACCTATTTTTAAATAGAACTAGCATTGGGTGTGAACTCATCATTGAGAGGGGGGTTGGGACTCGATGAAAGAGTCGACATTCTAGCTTTCATGTTCAAATCTCAACTTTATGTTCTTATTTTACATCAGGGCTTTGTCCTAAAGTTTAGCCTCACTCTCCCGTTGTGAGAATGAGGTGTTGTTGAGTTGGGGTCGAGTGGTTTATGTGCTTAGTCTTGACTTGCGTGTTATAGCTTTGACTTAGAGTCTTGTATTAATGTTTCTTTATTTCTACGTGCATTTGTGCAGGACTACCTTGTTTGTCACCCGTCCAATTGAAGAAAGGTGAGTAACGATATGCCATGAGTAAAACTCTAGTATTTTCTAAATGTTTTAAGCTCACCTCTATCTCATGAATGTTTTCCATACATTTCAATGCATCAATGCTACGTTCAATTACAAATGTCATATTTCAAATGCATGCAAGCTAAATTATGCTATGAATGGAAACCATGGACTATAATGTTTAAATGAAAGAGATGCTAAGTTTTCAATGTATGGTGCCAACTCGGGTCTTCTCATGGCAAGACCTTTATCTAGCCCGATAGTCCTACGATAGGGGATGGGAAATAAACTATCTATGTTGGGAGACGTCCCTGGCCTGAAGAGCCTTAGTGTGATCTATATGGTTACTATGGAACCTAGCTCATATGTCGAGTTGTAGCACACTTATGTTTTGAACCGAGAACCATGATATGTTCACATGTTTTACGACAAGTTATGAAATGTTATATCAAGAATAATGTTATGTTGCATCTCTTCTTATGATAATATGTTTTGAAATATTGAAACGTTTTAAATGATGTTTACGTTACCTACTAGTTCCAAGCCTACGCTTTAAACATTCAAAAGCTCATTTCCTTATGTATAATTGATTATCGATCCTTATACGTTGGATATAATTGCTAGTCCATGATATTTTCTTGCTCATGCATCATTGTTACTCACTAAGCATTAGCTTATGTTTTCTCAAATGATTTTCAGGTAGCCAATTTGGGAGGCACTAGAGCCAGGCCATATGTGGATTTGAGCTACGGCCCACGGGCCTATGTTTTGTTTAATGTTTGAGGGCTGGACCCAATGTTTTATAATGATATGTTGTTATAACTTTTGTGGACCTTGATTTGGTCCTTATGTATGTTATGTTTGGGATTAGGCACAGCTCTACCATGTATGACACGGATTATGTTTTCAAGTTATTAAAAGTTCTCTTTTTTGCAATTATGCATCATTATAAATGATTATGCACAGGTGATCAACCAGTTTATGTAATGCGGCCTTGGGTAGCCTTGCTACTGGCCGGTCATGTACCCTAAATCCGTATAGGCCGGGTTATGGGGCGTGACATCCCCTTACACAGTGGCTCCTACTAGCTTTCCTTTAGGCATGAATTAAGAGCCCTCTTGGCTCATGCATGCAAGAAAGGGGGGTTGAAGATGGGGATTAAAATAGAGAATAGCCTAAGTAGGCTAGGAGGGAGAAGAGAAGAGTGAGGGAAGATAAAAATGTAAAAGAAATACCACCTTTTACCTTCAATATGCTTGTAGACTTCTATGGATGACTTGACTTGAACTTGAATAGCTTCAAGTAGGCTTGAGGGGCTGGAAGGTGATTTTTAATGGTGTATGGGGCTATATAAGTGAAGTGTATGGGTTAGAGGGGGGTAGTATCTAGCCTAAGTGTTGGAGGAGTGGAATATATATAGAGATTCGAGATTCTGAAACAATTTTAGCAGAGCTTCGCATCAATTTCGGTCCTGGAATATGCAAAGGGGGAGGTTGGTATTTATAGGCTAAATTTTTGGACACTGGCGCATGTAGGACATTTACACAGGCACAAGTGCAACATGCGCCGATGCTATTCCATTGGCAGAATGCCACGTAGCACCGATTATACTGGCTAAATCTCGACGATTGATCGAAATTTGATCGATCTAATCAAAATCTGAGTGCATGTAGCATACGCTCCATCATCGGGAGTGTTCGTCTAAACTTTGTCTCGATAATTAAGCCAATCGGGAATGTTTTGGGGGAATCGGTTGCACCCACGATGTTCTTATAGGGTTTCTCATTAACTTTCATGTTTTCGAAACGTTTAAATGGTGTTCGGAGATGTGAGATATCGTCTCGAGAAACGTGCATCAAAGGGCATCTTTGCAGAGAGTCTGTGATACGCTCTGTGGGGATTCGAAAGTAGCTATTTTTGTGTTGCATGATCAAGGCCTTCGGGAAGTGATCTCTTCGATCAGACCATACCAATAGAAAGTACTTTGGAAATACTTTCAGGTATTCCCTAATTCACTTATTTCTTAAGTCGTTTGATGGTGCGTTATTATCAGGGAATTGGAGAAAAAGTCAACCTTGATGGAGTATCTGCGAGACGCTCCAGGGGTTATCAAAAGTTGTACTTTTCGAGCCATATGATGAGGATTTTCAGGAAGCGATCTATTCGATCAAGTCATACCGATGGAAAGATCTATGGACGAGGTTTCGAAAATTCTCTAGTTTACGCATTTCTCGACTCATTCGACAGTGCGTTATAATTAGAGAATTTGGAGAAAAGGCAATTTTGGTGGAGCATCTACAAGATGCTTTACAGAACTTTTATCGAGTCGGTGGTGTTTAGTGTCATAAAGTCCTTCTTAGATTAAACAAGGGTGTATGAAAAAACCCACCGTTCAAAATTCTTGGACCAGTGCTGTTTTGGGGTGCGTTCAGGTTGTTAGGGGCAAAATGGTCATTTTGATCGAGTTTGGTTGGAAATGATCAGGGATGGATTAGAGTATCATGTTAAGGGTGTCAGGTCATTTGGGGATGATCTTGGGGGAGTCTTTCACTACTCGGTGGGATTTGTGCTGTGCTGGGGCGTTTAGGGGCAAAACGGTAATTTTAACCGGAGTTAACCAAAATGGGACCGGAATGGGACCGAAATTGGACTATATGGCATGTGGAGTACACCTAACAGTTTAGTAACACTTTGGACTTACCGTTTTGAGGAATTTTGAACTTTCTCAAAACGTGTCTGGAGGTCCAAAGGGCAGGTTTGGTCATTTTTCACAGAGTCAGGCTAACAGGCGCCGGTGTTGACCTAGGTATTGGTCTTCGAGACTGCCCGGTCTCAGAAAACTACCTGTGCGATATTGGTCCCTAGGACCGTCCGGTCTTAGAGAGCTACCTGTAGGGTGGTGTTAGTTCCTGAGAACGCCTAATCTCAGAAAGCTACCTGTGATGATGGTGTTGGTCTCCGAGAACGCTTGGGTCTCGGAGAACTACCAAATGACGGTCATTTTACATTGGTGGGCTAGCAGACGCCAGAAGTGAACCGTTTAGAATTTGATAAGGTGTTGGTCCTTGAGATTGCTCGATCTTGGGGAGCTACATGGATGGTGTTGGTTTCCGAGGCCACCCTGTCTCAGAAAGCTGTCTAGAATGCCTAGGGGCATGATGATGTTTATGGCTTCGATTGAGCCTTGTGGGTCTGGGAAGCGACTAGTTGACTGGTTGGAGTTTGAAAGACCCGTCTTGAGCTTGCATGTGTTGTGATGTTGAAAACTAGATCCGGTCGGGCCGGAGATTACCAAGCGGGCAAAAATGGGGTGCTTACACCCATACTCTAACTCGTTGTTGGAGACAGTGAACTCTAACTTGATGGCTTATTCTAAGGCTATCCTATCAGGGGTGATGAGCACTATGCCAGATCCTGCCCCTTTGTCATTGGATGCTCCATCAATCAAGCGCTTCCAATGGTCATCAGCCTCTCAAGGCTCCATCTGCGGATTATTTTGTGGGAGTTTGGCGACTTCTGCTCGTTTAGCTTCTTGTGGCAATTCAACATAAAATTTTGCAATTAAATCAGCAAGTACCTAAGCCTTGATTGTCGATCTGGGCTGGTACTTAATGTCAAATTCGCCAAGCTCTACTACCCACTTAGCTACTCTCCCAGAGAAATCAGTCATTCGAAAAAGTGGCTTCAGCTGATGATCTGTTAAAACGTTGATTGTGTGTGCCCTTAAGTAATGCACTAGTCTTCGTGATGTCATTACCAGGGCTAAAGCCAACTTCTCTAAGGGTAAATATCTTGTCTCTAACCCTAGGAGGGTTTTGCTCACGTAATAAACTGGCCTTTGCTGCCTCTCTTGCTATCGTAGTAGCATGGCACTGACTGCATGCTCAGAAACAGCCAAGTACAGGTAAAGCTCCTAATCTTTCACCAGTGTTGATAAGAGTAGAGGTTGGGTCAGATAGGCTTTGGGTCAGCGAGTACTTTATCACAGTCTATTCCTCAGTTAAAACACTCCTGCTATTTCAATAGCTAGAAGAATGGTCGACACTTGTCCAAAAATAGGCTTATGAAGCGATTGAGTGCAACGGCCATTCCTATCAACTTTTGAACCTTTTTAACATTCTTCGAGGCCTGAATATTCTGGATGGCAGTAATTTGGTCGAGGTTAGCCTCAATTTCTAGATGAGTGACAAGAAATCCCAAAAACTTTCCTAACCTAACCCCGAACACACACTTCGAGGCATTCAATCTCATCTTGTACTTCTTTAGTGTATCGAAGACTCCTTTCAAATTTCTAAGGTGGTCTCTGCCAACCTTACTTTTGATAACCATATCGTTGATGTAAACCTCGACCACGCTGCTGATGTGCCATTTGAACATCTTAATAACTAGTCTCTGGTAAATAGCACCGACATTCTTGATCTAAAAGGCATTACCTTATAATAGAATATGCCCCTTAGGGTGATGAAAGTTGTCTTCTCATAGTCATCTTCATGCATGGGGATCTGGTGGTACCCTCGATATGAATCTAAGAAGCTCATCCTCTGGTGCCCAGCAGTTGCATCCACTAATTGGCCAATCTTTGGTAGTGAAAAAGGGTCCTTAGGGCATGCCTTGTTTGGTTCTGTGAAGTCTATGTAAACCCTCCACTTGATGTTCTTCTTCTTTAAAACCATAGTGTTGGACAACCATCGTGGGTAGTATTCTTCTCTTATTGCCCCCGCTTTAAAGAGCCTTTCCACCTATTCAATTACGGCATCCACATATTGCGTTGCTGCTCGCCTACCCCTCTATACCACAGGTCAGCACTATGGATCAACGTTGAGCCTATGACAGGCAACATTAAGATCAATTCCTGACATCTCGTATGGAGTCCATGCAAAGAGCTCCAAGTTCTCTGTTAGCAGTTTGATCAGGGCCTTCTCTTCTGTGGCTGGCAAGGACTTACCAATCATGAAGTACTTTTCCTTGTCTCGATCTCAATCTTCTTAAGTTCCTCCGTGACCTTTTTTCTTGTTAGGGAGTACCCCGACATCATCTAGAGTGGGAGTGTCTTATGGTAGCTCTATCATCTGGACCTGCCTTGCCTTTATCTTCAAGGCACAGGCCATCAGAAAGCATTGCTTGGTGGCGACTTGGTCCCCTCTGATCTCTTTTATCCCCTCACTACTTGGGAAGTGTATCAGCTGATAGTAGGTGGAAGGTATAGCCTTTATCAGGTGCAACCATGTCTAACATATTATTGCGTTGAAAGATGAGAGCACATTAACAACCAAGAATTCAATTTGTAATGTGATGTTCCCAGCCATCACCGGTAAGGTCACCTTTCCTAGTGGGCAGATCGGATCCGAGCTAAAGCCAATCAATGGGTTGAAGGATGGATAGACCCATCATCTGCTTATAGTGTAGTATATGACTAATGGGATCAAACGTTCGCATCGTAAGAAGTAAATCTCGGAGGTGTGAACTTCTTGGGAGGTTGGCAACTCTCTAGTCCCTCTATGAACGGAGAGGGTGTAATTTGCTCCAAGGCCTTTCTCACCACATCTCGGGAGGTTCTTCCTTTGGGCTGTGCAACTCTTCTCTCCAATTGGTCATTAAGCCATTGGAATAGGTTCTCCCAATTTATGTTTGAGTCAGCCTGATCTCTCCTGTGTGATGGCCGACCTCTCCGTGGTGGCTAACCCTCCTCGCGAGTCCTCCTATGATGGCCAGTATTGGAGGCATGGCTACAAGACTCCCTGATAGAGTGGACGCTGGTGCTCTGTGAACTCGACCTTCTTCTCCGACGTTTGAGCCAACCTTCAGATCTTCCTTGATTCCTACTTTTACCCCCATACCTTCTTCTCTACCTTATGGCATCCTCCTTCGCGGCTCTCAGCTGTACTTCCAGGTCAGCGATCTTCTAGTCATGCACCTTTAATTCCTCATTTGGGACCCTAGGCTTAAGTGCCTTCGAGGGGGATCACTAGAACCTAAAGGGTTTCTCTGACTGTTACCTCGGCGAATAGGATTCCTGTCCATAGTTTGGGGTCCCATATACTGATCATCTTCCTTGGTGTCTGCGAGATCAGAAGTTGGATAATGAATCTCTGACTGTAGGTGTCGATCCCTCCAACCTCGATAATACGTTGAATCATCCTGGTATGCTGACCAAATTTCCCCCTCTAAAGAGGGATGGCTTCGACATCTTGGTTGTTAGGAATCTCATGGCTAGTAGGTACTACCAATGTTTTGAAAACCGGACCGTTGAGCGAACCGAAATAGTGACCGGGTTAAGGGTCAATGGTTCAACCGTCAAATTAACCACTATTGAACCGTGACGTAATAAATATGTTTAAATATATAATTTTTAAAAAAAATGATTGTTTTTGACATTTTATACCATTTTTATAGGTTTTTATTAAACATGTGGTTTTTGAACGATCTTATGCCCAATTCAGCGGTTTAACCACTAGGTCGACCAGTTTTTTGCTAAATTTTTGTTAAATCGATTTTAAATGTGAACTGAACTATTTTTTAGACCGATCTTGATTTTTTTGATTGAACCGGCCGATCTAGTCTAATTTTGAAAACACTGAGAACTACTCCTCCTCTAAGGTTGCTTACACTCATCTTCTCAGCTCAGTCTTCCTAGAGACAGTGCCAATTGTAAGTGGAATTTTTAGGAAGACCTGATCCACTCCTTCAACCAATGTGATGAGCTCCAAGCAATCTACAAGAACAAGAATAACAAGAATGCATCGACCCTCTTCGACCGATGGCACTCCAAAGATTAAGTCAGGCAAGCTTAATCTCAATGATTTGAACAAAAGTACTATGCACTAGCTCCAATGAACGTACCTTGCTTCTTAGTGGCATGGTGTATTTATAAATTTCGGAGGCCCCACTCCATCTAGGAATGGTCTTCATTCTCCTTCTAGAAATCAATCACTTTTGGGTCGGTTTAAAATTTATTTGGACTTATCTTTAAGTGTCTTAGTCTAGGTCATCTTGGGATCCTTTGGGCTCAATTCACTTTGTCAGGCATATCCTCTTTAGATTTGGTCTGGCATATTTATCCTCTGGGCTTTTTTATTTATTTGGCCCACAATATCCATTTCCTGATCAGCGGTCTAATTTGGCGTAATTATTCCCAATACATTTTGGTTTACTTCCTGTTATCTGGAATTTTTGCTCATGAACGGTGTGAGTTGTGAAACTCAATAGGAAATATATTCAACAATCATAATGCAAATACTTTTTATACAAGAAATAAAGAGATAACGTTCCCTAATAAAAACATTCAAGTTTAAAGTAGCTTTATTCTTTCATATAATGTCTATTTCATTGTATACCATATCTAATGATACCGCACTTTGAATCTCATGACCTTTTTAATCTGTAAGTACTTTTGAAATCAACAGACCCCAGACCATCACGCTGGGAGTTTCCACTCTTATAGCACCCTTGCCAACCACATCAGTCTGGAAAGTAAGACTCCTTCCTCTTCTCACTCACAAGTCAGAAGGAATCCACCCTTTTAACTTCAATTACCAACCACTCAAGTCCAAAAGGTAAGACTGTCACCACTTTATGGCCCGATTAACTAGGCTCTTATTAATATATGTTTGTCAAATACAGCTCTTCTCCTCCACACCGGGAGTACCGCCTTATAACACCTTGCCAGTTACCTGTAACCTAAAAGGTGGGGTTGTCAGTTATATAGGCTCAACTAACTTAGGCTCTTATGTCCATAAAGACCGAACATTTAGTCGTTTCTTTTAAAACTTATGCAATTGATTTAAAAGTTACGATAGTTAAAATTATTATCGTTATTTCGATTTATGCATATTTACCATAATAAAGGAAAGACAAAAAATACAGTTGTAAGGCAACATTATTTAACTTTTCGTAATTAAAATAGCATTTCAAGAGTAATACTATTATCGTAATAAAGGGTATGAATCCGTTACCTAAATTTCGGTTCAGTTTAGTTGTTCTGTGTTATTGTCTCGTTTTGCGTGTGAGCTGTAAACACATCAACGCTTGCGATATTGTTTAGGTCTAAGTTAGTGTTGAGTGCTAGACCTTCCCACTGTATGTCCTAACTTTTCCATTTCTCATACAAATTACTAAACATATATTTATTTATTTATTTTAGTCATTTATACTTGCTTTGAAGTTCAAGTTTTTTTAAAAAAAATGTCAAGTTTATCCTTTTTCGGGTAACGGTGTCAAAATGATCATTTTACCCTTGAGAGTTGAGAAATTTTAAAGTTTGATTTGGATAACTGCAATATCCCACCTCCCTAGAGTATTTTTAGTAGTGTCTAAAAATGATTTTTAAATATTTTTAGTTCATCAAGAATTATTAAATGTTTTTGCTTTGATAAAACATTAGAGAATTCGAAAAAAATACTTTTGGCCGTTAGAAAATTACCATACCAATTTAAAAATATTATTTATGAGAACATATTAATTTACAAAAAGGTTTTTTTTTTTTGGGGGGGGGGGGGGGGGGGGGGGGCTGGAGGGTTGTTGACAGTCCCTCATGCACCACCTCTACAAGTGGGGGTGGTGGCCCCACCCTTTCTTCCCAAACCTGCCTATGTACGTTCCTACTCGACATAACCAGCTTCTGACAGACGTAACTCACTCATTTTAACTTCAATGATGCAAGGTCAATGGCATTGAAAACTAGGCTCGAAGACCTTTCATTTGGCACCAGCCTCACCAGCTACCGTCACCGGTGACCGAAGAAAAATGATGGCGAAATGGACGGTCCATTTCGAAAACTTTCCTATGACTTGTAACTCAAGTTTTCAGGGCTTTCTAGCCATCCCTGACCACTTCTCACTACTTAGAACTTTTCCCTATACTCCTTAGACCATGTCCAAGCCTTGGTCGTGGCCGGAAAAGTGCTAGATCCAGCCACCCAAAGCATTATTGCCAATAAGCAAAAAAATGGTAATCTGGCCATATCTCTCTTCTCCAACCACATGGGACCTTCAAACTTGTCCATAGCCCTATTTTCTACCCTAGAAAAATTCTAGACTAGCCTCACACGTTGCCGTTGCCTGAAGAGAAATTTCTCCCAAACCCTCCCCCATTAATGGAGCTTGGTTTCAAACTGTTTCTATCCAACTTCCAGCCTTCTATCCCTAAGATAGCCTTCTCCTTCTTCTCTCTCCCTTTGTTTCTTCCTTTTTCTCTCTTCTTCTTCCTCTCTATCTTTTTTATAATTTTGTGTAGATTTTAGAGACACATATTTACACATAATGTAAGTCTCTCTACTCTATATATATATATATATATATAAATCCCACATTTTATGCATGAAAATAGGGGATGGCTTGTTGCTAACTTAGTTAAGTTAATGGAGCTTAAAAATGGCATGCCAGCCAACTTCTATCCGAATTGTAATGTCAGTGATAAAGGTATTCGGATTGATGGTCAGTTTACAATCCAAAAGGTTTGGCAGCAATTCAGATCTCCTCAACAAGTTGTAAACTGGCATACACTGGTTTGGCACAACAAACACATACCTAGGCAAGCTTTTGTTTTATGGGTAGCCATTCAGAACAAGTTGAAAACTCATGACAAACTTCTGGAAATCGGGATGATATCATTTATGAGTTGTGTTTTCTGTAGATTAAGAGGAGACTCACAATCATCTTTTCTTTAATAATCCTTCACTAGTGAATGTGGCTAACCTTGTCAGAAAAGGTTGCTCTTCGTTGGTATTGAGGTGATTGGAACAATTTCATGGGGTGGGTGACCAACGACCCGAAAGGTAATACTCTACCTCAGATAATTGGTTGGGTCTTAATTGCTGCCATGGTGTATGTTATTTGGAAGGACAGAAATGCTCTTACTTTCCAAAATAGCTACAAGGATGTCAACTCAATAATGGGTGAGATTATGGACTGTGTCAAGTACCGGCTATTCAGCTTAAAAGGTTTCCTAAGATGCCAATCCAACATATGACATTAGTAAGAATGGAACCTACCGGATAGCGTTTTTGTAAATACCATAGGTCATTGACTTGGGCTAGGGCTTTTAGTTTGGTTTGTTGGGTTTTCTTGCTCAATGCTCTAGGTTTTGTTGTTTTTTTTAGCTGCTGTTTTGGCTTTGTTTTTCTGTTGTTTTAGCTTGGGAGGGCCCTCAACTATGTCAATAGTTTATCTCGTTCCCTAGTCTGGTGCCTGGTGTATGCCCCTTGTAGGCTACACCTCTTCCCTTGTTTTCTGTTTTATATATGCATACTTATCAACAACAAAAAAAAACTGGGGGAATTTAGTACCTAGTTGTACCCTCAAGTAAACCCCTAGCATATCAAGGGTTTTGAGTGTGCCAGGTGTCAATTCGAGATGAATTATTGCACTTCTAGAAGCATGTTCAAGGGTTACTTGGTCTTTTAATAATTCAATTGCTATTCAATTAATTTAAGATATTGAAATTGGCCAATCATATAATTTCTTTATAATTTCATATTTAGATATGTAGATAGATATTTTGGAACTCTTGTCCTATTTCCTAGTTTGCCCTCTCTTTGCATTCCAACCATATTGCTAACTTACTTAGGTTTTAGTTAGTTTTCTAACTTGGTTAGCCTTCAACCAATCAGGTCTTGACACCTCATCAAATAGTTTAAGAATTGGGTACTTTCTCTAACTAGCCCTTAACTAATTTAACTGGTTAATTTATAACTCAAATTATGTGTTGCTAATACATGCCTATAAGCATACACTAAAATTTAATTTCCTAACTTCTACTTATATTATTTTTCATAATTTATGTTACTTAGGCTCCATTTGTTTCACCGGAAAATAGATTCCTAGAAGAAATTTTTTTCTTGGAAAATATTTGGCAGTAAACTTTATTTTCATGATTTTTTAGTTGTTTGGTAGGAACTGCAAATTTTTTAGAAACAGATTATTTTATCCATTGCTTTTTGGACAAATATAAAAGTCAAAGTATTTTTTTGATAAAATTACATAACTGATTCAGCATTAAGAGAGAGGGAGAAATTTTTAAAAACTTGAACTCTTCTTTATAGAGTAGAATAATAGTGGATTAGGGCATTAATAGAGAGAGGGAGCTATTGAGAGAGATTTGAACTCTTTCTCATCCAAATACTTCTATTCTCTCACACGGAAAACAACTTCCGAGAAAAAATCTCAGATGTTATTTTCTAATATTTTTCTAATAGTTTGGAATATATTTTTCTAAACTTTAGAATTTTTAAATAAACAAACAACCGAATTTTCCTAATTTCCAAGAAAATATTTTTTTCTTGATATTCTCAAGTGAAACAAACGGAGCCTTAGGTAGTCTCAAGTGTATTCCAACATTACATGTAATTAACATAAACATTCTAGTGTCAAGGCTCGAACGAACATATTTTATTGCAAAACGATTTGGCCCGATCTACAGTTGGGTCGTGGATTTTGCATGTGTTACACAATCGCAGTGGCAACTACTCAATATATATCTGAGTTCTTCGGATAGTGAGCGGAAGTTACAATGGAAATTCTTAATTGACTATTGCAAAAAAGATTGAACCTAATTTCTTTATGTGGGGTGATTTCAATGATCTATTGTCTCCGGAGGAGAAAAAATGAGGTATACCTTGAGAGTCATGGACTTTCAATAGTTTTAAGAGAATGGTGCATGAATGAACTAAATTGGCCAACTTTTGAATCAAGTCGATTCAAATTACTACAACTTTTGATTACTTATTTGTTTGTTGTACAAAAAAACCTTTTGAATTTTCGATCGAAAGAGATTTCCCTAACGAAAAAGCTTTCAAGGCTACTCAATATCCTTTCATTTTCTGAATATTTTTACAAATACACTTTTTTGCATAGAAGTAAGTTTTTTTGGAACTTCCATTTAAAAATGGAGAGTTTACTCATTATTCTGGTTGGATGTGAAAAGTATCTGTTGTTCAAAAGAATCGTTCTTTACTATTCATTATCGATTTGTTTTTTAGATAAGATTCTGTTCATAAAAAAGAAATATAAAAAAAAAATAATAATTATAGACATGTGAAAATCGCAGTAAATATTATTCGCAATATAATAAAATATTCCTAGAAATCAGATAGAAAAAAAAAAAGAAAAGGAATATGATATGCGATCATGTGATTTTTTTTCTATTAATTGGCCAAGATCGAGGAAAGAATACGTCTAATTGAAATTTTCAAATTCGAATAAGACTCGTAATTAATTGAAGTATATACAGCTTTATAAACGAAATTTTCGTAATTTTTTATTAATTTTCTATATTTAAATAAATAGAAAATAAAATTAAGTTAATTTTCTATAAAGTGACGGATATTCTAGTCTTTCCTATAAATGTCTTTTATTGAAATGGAAACCAATAAATTCCATAATGAACTAGATAATGATTTTGAATATATTAACTAAGATATTTATGAAGATGCCGAAAATCAAAATTTCAATTTTGATTACTATTACGACAATTTATAGCTATAGAGCAAGGATAAAGAAAAACACTAAAACAGAGTACTTGATTCTGATATGAATTATAGGATCAACTAAGGTCAATAACTTGGCTTAATGAAATAGGTTGGTTGATATTGGCTTTCAAGGTTATCCTTTCACTTGGCGTAACAATCGCCAAGGTGAAGGTTTTATTGAAGAAAGGCTGGATAGGGGTTTAGCATCAACAACTTGGGGGATACATTTCAATAAAGCAATTTTGTTACAGCGTCTCAAATGTCTATGGTTCACCAAAAGAGGTCCTGGAGCAAGAAGAGAAATTTTAATGCTAAGAATAAAGTCAAGAATTTTAAGGAAAAAATTCAAAATTTGAAGGATCAAGGAAGGGGTCACAATAGGGAGAAAGCTCATAAGCTGGAAGAATTATTGTCCAAAGTTGAGTCTCGCGAGGAAGAATTCTGGCAGCAGAAATCTAAAGAAAAATGGCCGACACTTGCTGACCCAAACACATCATATTTTCATGTTAAGGAGAGTAAGAAATTCTATTATAGGGGTCGAATATTCAGTTAGTGCACTTCTTAGGACAAAATTCGTTTGTGAGTTTCATATATATAGCTTATTTTCAGATTTGTTTACTGCCGACTCTAATATTAATTTACAAGCAGTGATTGATGTTATTCAACCAAAAGTTACTTCAACAATGAATTCCTATCTTATAAGGCCCATTACAAATATGGAGATTGAACAAGCTTTTTTTTTTTTTTTTTTTATATATGCATCCGTCCAAGGCACCAGGTTTTGATGGAATGACAGCAGGGTTTTTGTTCAACATCATTGGAGCATATTGGGTGAAGATGTGTGTAATGAATGCTATCAAAGGATTCTTTCCTAGTACGTGGTCATTTGCTTAAAAGTCTTTTAACTACACCCCAAATTGTACTTATTCCAAAAATCAAGACTCCCACTAAAGTTGGACATTTCCGATCCATCAGTCTCTGCACAGTTTTATACAAAAGATCATTGCAAAAATCACGGCTAATAGGCTGCCCCCACTTATTTCAGAAACTCAAAGTGCTTTTGTTAGTGGAAGGCAAAATCAGAGATAATATATTGTTAGCTCATGAAATTCTCCACTTTATTAAGAGCAAGAGATACAGCAAGGACGGTGTGACTGCTATGCTTTCTCAATATAAATATGGCCAAAGTTTATATGATAAGAGTGAAGTAGGATTATCTGAAGCAAGTACTAATGATCAAGATGGGATTTCATAGTCCTTGGGTAACTTGGATCATGGAATGTGTCACATTTTCAGTGCTTGTGCATGGAGAGAGCTGTGGTCTTTTCACTCCAACAAGACAAGGTGACCCCCCTGTCTCGCCTTATCTTTTCTTTCTTTATGCGGAAGGATTCTCTTTCACTATTTCGCCATCTTGATACAAAAAAAAAAAAATGCCCTTTTATTTCTCATCTACTATTTGCTCTGATGATTCTGTTGTGATTTGTAAAGCCACAGAAGATGATTGCGAGAAGTTAAAGCAGATCCTTTAGATTTATGAGTTAACCTCAGGCCAAAGTAGTAATCGAGATAACTCTCCTATTTATTTTAGCAACCAATACAAATCTGAATATGCGTACTGCCATTGCCTCCAAATTAGGAATTACAACAACAACAACGAAGCTCTACAATTATTTGGGTTTGCCATCTATTATTATTGTTCAAAGAAGGAGGGAGACCTTTTCCTACTACATTAAGGAAATTAGATTGGTGAAACTCCTCAAATGGTGGAAGGAGTCTTTCCTGGGCCCAACAGGAAGAGAAGTTGTACTGAAATCAGTGTTAATGGCCCTCCCAACTTACGTTATGGCGTGTTTTAAGTTTTCTTCTATCTCCTACTAAGCAATTATGTTTAATGCTATTGCTCAATTTTGGTAGGGTGCGAAAGACAATGAGAATAAAGAAAATTCATTGGGTGAGTTGGAAGAAACTAATAAGTATGTGTAAAGATGTGGGAGGCTTAGGCTGTCGAGATCTTGAGGCTCTTAAATCTTAATAAAGCTTTTATCGCTAAACAAGGCTGGAAGTTAGTATCGGGCATTGTTGAAGAAAGTTTTTAAAGGGAAATACTTTCTAGACACTTCATTTTGGCAGGCAAAGGCTACCATACCTACTGCTCCTGGGTATGGAAAAGTATAATATGGGCAAGGGATTTACTCGTTGTTAGATGGAGATGGAGATGGTTTGTAGGCTGGGCCAAGGATATGAATGTTTGGACAGATCATTGGTAGCCTAGGCCATTATCTATCTTTCAAAGGGCTATATATATATATATATATATGTATCTACTGCCCCCCCCCAGTTTGCTCAGTTAAAAAAAACAGTAAGTGATCTATTATTTGATATGAATAATCAGAGTTGGAATTCAGGACTGGTCCTTTCATTATTATTTCTTAATTCCTATATATATATATATATATGATGCTAAGATGATTTTGTATCTATGTATGGCAGTAAGTGTGATGGATAAATAGGCTTATACAAAGGGGAGTCTAGTGGTAGCAGCATCTCAAGTCAGATCTGGAAAGGTCGGTCTTTGGGGCCTTAAGGTCCCTCCCCCTCCGAAAATCCAAAATATTCCTCTGGAAGATTTTTCACGAGATTCTGCCCACCAATTTATCACTTATTTGTAAGAAAATTGGACGGACATCATCACGCCCCCTAGATAGAGACGGTGAGGAAGATGAGTCTACAGAACACTTACTCAAAAGGTTTGGACCTTATCGCCTTTTAGATTCCGATTCTGGCTAGAAGTTCTTCAACAGGAAGAAAGATCATTCTCTGAGTGGTGGCTTAAATTTTATGAGGTGTGAGTAAGGCCGGACTTTGGTTCAGTAAATGACGATCTTGTGCCTTGCTGCTTCTCTACTTTAGTTTGCTGGTGGATATGGAGAGCTCGCAATCAATGATTGATTTTTGGGTGGGGTGGGGGGTGTCTTCAATAAAAGGAAAGATGGGATCGTAATGTTGTTTGTAGATTGGCTTTGCCTCATTGCTACGAGCATAACACTCAATTTCAACCAAAAAATCAGTTTTGGGATGAATGCTAGCAAACACTAGGGTTTCAAATGTCAGTAATTGGTTCCCTCCTCTAGAAGGAGTGATCAAGATAAATGTTGATGCAGCAGTCTCTAAAGAGGCCAGAGAAATAAAGATCATTTGGGTATTGTAGCTAAAGATCATTATTTGGGATTGCTTATGGGGATTGGTATTCGATTCTTTTAGGGCATGGTGTCACGGGTTGGTAGGCCGGGCACCACACGGTGACAGTAATGCGACCCGCCATGATCATATGCAGCGGAATACACCCGTGAGGCGATTATGCACCAAGCAATAGTCCCGCCAAACTCAAACACTAAGGCATAAGATTATGCGCTTGTCCAGGATCCATCCGTAATGCCCTGCATATCTCTTTAAGCACGGACCTCTGATGCTCAAGCCATAAGGCAATCCAAGCTATAGGCGATAGCAACGCCATACTCAAATGCGCGCACACACGGCAAGCAATGTGCTTAGCGCTAGTCCCTCTCGAAACACAAGCCAGATGGCCATGTGCAACTAGACATGCACGTCCGCCGAGCATCACCTGTTAGGCACGACGCCTCCATCCTTGAAGCTCTTAGCGCCCCGCGTCAAGGTTGCCCGCAAGGAAAGGCACCACCGAATAGCGACTGTTAATCTCACAACATAGTGCCCCGCGACACCAATGCTAACCAAACCAAGCAGCCGTGTGCACAAGCGTGAACCCAATGCGCAAGTGCACACGAGACACACGGCATGCAAGTGTGCACACCGAGGTCCAATCCGTCATGGACATAAGGCCCACCACTTTATAATTATGGTGTAGCGGGTGCGAATGCCACAACCCCATCCTCGACGCTAATGCCCAACATTTGCCCCACCGGGCACAATGCCGCCCATGTAGCCCCTTGACTAGCATGAGGACTGCAGCCACGTGCCACAGTCGGCCCCCAAGTCTCGCCCACTCCCTTGGGGGACTCACTTGAATGCTGTCCCTTTCGGTAGCACCAGGAGGTGGTAGAGTCAACACCATGCCCCCCCTTATAATAGCATTCTAAGCCATCTCCAAACTGATAGGAAGAAACATCCTACCCCCTCGAGGAGTCATAATCCATAAATCCAATAAATATGAAAAATACAAATTACGAGATTGCCATGCCACCGGCCAATCATGCTCAGACATGCCCCACGCTAGGGTCCCTCGCGGCCCTCGACGTGCCACGGGTGGCAACCCGTGACATTCTCCACCACTTCAACCATCATCGTCCTCGATGATGCCAAAGCCCAGTGCCAACTCCTGGCACACGCCACAACTAGTGCCAACTCCTGACACTCTCCACCACTCGAGCAATCAACGCCCTCGTTGATGCCAAGCATAGCGCTGAATGCGGTAGTGCTCATATGCCCCCACGATGAGTTGCCACCACTCCTCGCAGACCAACACCTCCGTGCTGATTGCCTACAAATCCGGTCGCCACCAAATCTGCCCCCACAGCTACTCGAAGCAAAGGTTCGCCCAGACTCCAATGCTGAACTCGGCAAAGCAAAATAAGACACCTTTTCCACCACATAAAGCAAACACAAACTCCTCTGAGCAAGTGCCCCGTACCATATTGCTCCATCCGTCCACAATATGTACTTGAATAGGCGTTGTCCGTCGCGCACAAAAGAAAGGCGTGCATTGGCCGTCATGCACCCTCCACCACTTCGAGGTGTCGATGCCCTCATCGACGAGCACTCCGCGTGCACCCTCTACACAAACTCCGCAGCTGAACCCACAAAAGCTCACTTGACATCAGAATGCACCCTGTGCACGACCCAAAGATGCCCTCGCGACAACCTGGTTCTGTCCCACACTAGTTCCCATCTGACCGGCACTCCCACCGGATGCAAGTCCATCTGCACTGTCTAAGTAAAACACTGCCCACTGGCAAACGGTTCCAACTGTTGAAGTTCCCACAATGTTGCTCCAGTACCTCAGTCTTTAGACCTTCACCCGAAGACAACCCATGTTGTTTCAGTGCCTCAGCTCTTCAGCCTTCACCCGAAATCAGCCCACACTGTTCCAGTACCTCGACTCTCTAGCCTTCACCCGAAATCAGTTTGCAAAGCTTCAGTGTCTGATCCTCTGATCTTCACTCAAAGTCTGCCCCACATGCAGCTTTAGTGCCTGATCCTCTGATCTTCACCCAAAGTCTGCCCACAATGCAACTCCAGTGCCTGATCCTCTGATCTTCACCCGAAGATTGCCCACAATGCCTCCCTCCGCCGGAGGACTTTATGTCTTGATGAACCCTCGCTACACGATGCTCTCTAGCAACGATGAACTCCTCTGAGTCATCTGGCATCCACTAGCCAACATGTATCACAACGAGGCAAGACCACCCAAAAGTTTTTAATAAAACACGCTCTTCACAATTGCCAACAGCTAAGCGCAAAAATGAGCACAATCTACTAAGCAAGCACGAAGCCAACAAGGTAACCATGCAATAATATGAGCAAAGCTGCCAACGGTTTTGGCCAACTCAAGGGTCAAATGAAAGCAAGTAAATCCCCACAACACGAAGCAAGTCCTTTCGCACAAGCTCACATACCGCAGAAACAACCCACCAATCCAACAAAGCAGCACTACTAGCCATGCACCAAAATCATTTGATCTGACACACAGAAGCGTTTATGCACTACAAAGTCGATCCCATGCACATCCTTAAGAAGGCCTGCTGCATTGTGCACCACGACCACAATCAAAGGACCGAGCGCGTCTCCAAAGCTTGTTGAAGCGGCCACTTTAAAGAAGGTACCAAAGGGGTTCAAACAGTAACCAAGTCCACTGATACCATAAGAATTCAACCCACATAGACTGGAAAACTGCTAGCTCGGGCCACCAATCCATTCGTCACAAGATGGAATGAAACTCGCTTCACCGATAAACCTGACAACCAACAATCTGAAGCAAACAACCCACTGGGAGAAGTCCACCACAAATGAAGAGTATGCCCACACGGATAAGAGAAGCAACACCCAATTACTGCACACCACGGATGGTTAGTGCTCTGATACCAACTATCACGGGCTGGCAGGCCGGGCACCACACGGTGACAGTAATGCGACCCGCCATGATCATATGCAGCGGAATACACCCGTGAGGCGACTATGCACCAAGCAATAGTCCCGCCAAACTCAAACACCAAGGCATAAGATTATGCGCTTGTCCAGGATCCATCCGTAATGCCCTGCATATCTCTTTAAGCACGGACCTTTGATGCTCAAGCCATAAGGCAACCCAAGCTATAGGCGATAGCAACGCCATACTCAAATGCGCGCACACACGGCAAGCAATGTGCTTAGCGCCAGTCCCTCTCGAAACACAAGCCAGATGGCCATGTGCAACTAGACATGCGCGCGCCCGCCGAGCATCACCTGTTAGGCACGACGCCTCCATCCTTGAAGCTCTTAGCGCCCCGCGTCAAGGTTGCCTGCAAGGAAAGGCACCACCGAATAGCGACTGTTAAGCTCACAACATAGTGCCCCGCGACACCAATGCTAGCCAAACCAAGCGGCCGTGTGCACAAGCGTGAATCCAATGCGCAAGTGCACACGAGACATACGGCATGCAAGTGTGCACACCGAGGTCCAATCCGTCATGGACATAAGGCCCACCATTTTATAATTATGGCGTAGCGGGTGCGAATGCCACAACCCCATCCTCGACGCTAATGCCCAACATTTGCCCCACCGGGCACAATGCCGCCCATGTAGCCCCTTGACTAGCATGAGGACTGCAGCCACGTGCCACAGTCGACCCCCAAGTCTCGCCCACTCCCTTGGGGGACTCACTTGAATGCTGTCCCTTTCGGTAGCACCAGGAGGTGGTAGAGTCAACACCATGCCCCCCCTTATAATAGCATTCTAAGCCATCTCCAAACTGATAGGAAGAAACATCCTACCCCCTCGAGGAGTCATAATCCATAAATCGAATAAATATGGAAAATACAAATTACGAGATTGCCATGCCACCGACCAATCATGCTCAGACATGCCCCACGCTAGGGTCCCTCGCGGCCCTGACGTGCCACGGGTGGCAACCCGTGACACATGGGCATGGGCATCCATTCTTCCAAAATAATAGTAGAAGCACTGGCTGTTCGTGAAGGACTTCAATTGACATTACAATCCAAGTTTAGAAGTATACAAATAGAAACAAACGTGGAAGCCATAGCAAAGATCATAAGCAGGTAGTCTTCACCTTTTTTTTTTTTTTGTTATTTCATCAAATCGCCTTTTTAATGTTTTAATTTCAAAAGATAAAATTAAATACTCATGTGATAAAATTTTCGTTAAATCTAACAGTTTTCATTCATTTGCAAATAAGTCAAAATCACAAAGAGATTATGTGTTCACTTTTAAACTACAGGAGTCATATATTTTTAGCTTAAACTCTAAAAAAGTAAAGTGTAATTATCATTTTATACTTTTGGCTTTACTTTCTCGTTACTTTAAAGTGTTTAGACGTAACTTATTTAATAGTTTATGCCTTATACTTATAGCTTTTTTAAAATGTGCTTGAATAAGTGACTTAAAAAAATAATTTATATTTAATCACATTTTTTTAAAAAAATTATTTTTTAAAATAACATTTTAAAAATAATTTATAAATTATAGTTTATAAGGTTGGTACTCAAACACCATCATTCTCCCAACCAATTTTTTATCTCTCTCGGTCAATGGATCCCTTCCCCTTTCTCTCACCTATATTTTGATTTGTTTCTCTTTTTACACAGCTCCATAGAGTCTGTGCTGGTTTTTTTCTCTAGTCATCTTCTTCTTTTCTTTTTCTTTTTCTTTTTTTTTTTTTTTTTTTGTTTTGTTTCCCACACTCCATAGAATCCATATCAATTTTTTCTCTCCCCTCACCTGCATCTTTTACTACTATTATTATTATTATTTGGCTTCAGATTATAAGGTCTAAGATTAGTGTAACTAAATTTGATATTTAGTGGAGATTTTTTTTTTCCTTACGGATTGTTTCTTAATATTAAGCCCAATTCCCCCCACCTGTTGGCCATGGGTATAGACCGACCATGGAGTTGAGGGACACAGGTGTTCTGACGACATTAGAGTTGTGAGTCTTGCGAGGTGGAGAGTTTGAGAGGAAGGTTCATTTGTAGCCATAGAAAGAGAAAGATGGAGAAAAGGTGCAGCCATGGCTTGTGTTGTGTGGTGGTTGACGAGCGAGAAGGTTTCGCAGCTATTAATTGTTCATGGTTTTAGAAAGCAACCATGGTGTAAAGAGAGAGGGAAGGTGAGAAAAAAGAGATCACCATGGTCATATGTAACGGTGTGAGGGTGAGAGATGAAGATGGAGGTGGGTATGTGAGAGGGAGGGTCGCCGGAGTAGGGGAGGAAAAAGATGGTGCTAAGGGGGTGGCTTACAGGAGGTGAAGGTGATTTTATAGAGAGATGGAGAAAATTAAATGGAAGCTGTTTTAATGGGAGAGAGTGACGAACGTATTGGGTCGTATATGGGTTCTAAAGAGAGAGAAAGGACGGAGGCTGTGATAGTGATGGTTCACGTGCGTGGATCGAAGAGGAAAGAGAAAAACAAAAAGAAAAAATAAAAAATAAAGGTTGCGCCTATGGAGATTGGTGCGGCTGATATGGTGAGATTATTTGGGTCTGTTGCGAGGAAGAGGGAGTATGGAGAGAGAGAGAGAGAGGAGGCGGCGGCGGCGGCGGAGGGGCTTGTTAATATTAGGTGAGGAGAGAGAAAAAGTACTTTTATTTTGTCGTTTTTAAAACCGGTACTTCTAAGTTGATGTTTATTCTCTTTTAATAAAGAACACATGTAAACTGTAGAGTGACGATGGTTAAAACTCGGCTATCATAATGACTATCGCTAGCATTCCTCAATATTGCAAGCGCTCATTAGTCGACCAATTACTCTGGCAGTGCTTTAACAAAGTTGCACCCTTATCTTAATAAAATATTGTTAACTGTCCAGAAAAAATGAAAAATGATGTGTAAATATTAGAGGTGGTAAACAAGCGGATTTGAATTGGGTATATATAAGTTGCGAGTTAGAATGTGCTAAGCTTATCTAACCATTTTTTTTTTGTTAGTTCAGATTTTTTTTTTTCCTCACTTTTTTAGAACTGTTACGTTTTAACCTTGGACATTATTGGCCCACTAGATAACATACCATATCCATTTGGCTGAGCTGACCTTTTTGTTAGGCCCAACCCGATTAGCACATTCATTTGACCCAATCCGTTTCACTCGTCCACCCCCCCCCCCCCCCCCCCCCCAAAAAAAAAAAACTTTTTGATTACTTTTTTCCCTCCTCTTCTAAATAATCTTGGACACTATGGCCCACTCGATAACATACTAGATCCATTTTGATTGGATTGGGCCGATCTTTTGTTAACCCTACCCGATTATCCAATTTTGGACCCGACCCAGGTTATTTAGTCTTTTTTTTTTTTCCTCCTTTTTTCTTTTTTTCCCCACCCTCTTTTGAATAAATTGAGGGTCCTATAATGTTGAATTTGCTTATATGGTTAAAGTTTCAAATCTCTGAGGAGAAGACTGTCGAACCCATGACCTTTTGAGTCCTCATTCAAAGTGATAAATTCTACCAGTTATGCTACTCATTGCTTAGTATTTGTGATTTCAATAATTATATAAGAACAATGGTTCATTAACGGAATGTTGTTTGATTAAAAGTATTTTTATTCGGAGTAAATTTTTTTACAAGAAACCTTATTATGAAAGAAATTGTCTAGAAGACTCATTATAACGGTTTTAAAAAAAAAAAACATGAGTAAGAAAACAAAAATAAACTTCTACATGATAATTATGATTGGACAATGAAAATATATTTAAGCCTATTCTTTCACACTCCAAATAAATAAAATAAACAAATTTATATTATGCAATCATTGCATTTATAACCAATAATATAAAAATTAACTTTAGTGTTAGAAAAAAATAATATAAAGAGGAGAGTAAAAGAGAGTTATGCTAGTGTATTGGATTTCATGACTAGGTGCTAGGGTTACGTGAAGCGAAATTAATTTCAATTTACATGTCTAAAATATGTCTTTTGCTATTGGCAGATGTTTTAAATTTTGTTGGTATTCTTAATTAATAATAATAATCGTTTGATGGTGCCGCCTATTTATTTAATTATATAGTGAGTATGTTTAGCGTTAAATAATTCATTCAAGATTTTATATTATTCTTGATAGAAAAAAATTAGCTTTAAAAGAGTATGAAAATAAATAGTTTTATTTAATATAAAGGCACAAAGAAATGATGTACGCAGTAAGATTGAGCAAAATCCTGGCGTTGTGCAAAGGCAACTAGATTTTATGTTATATTTGTGATGAAGTTTTTACAAGTTGCCATAATGGCTTGGCGTCTATGGTAATTCTTCCATTTCAGTGGGCTCTAGTTTGAGCCTTCTAAATTGCTTGCTTGCATTGTAATTTTTTTGTTCATATTCCTATGTAATATCTCTAAACACCTTATTTTTACCTGTTTGGCAATCTTTAGCCCGACTGGACTCACATTCAAACTAATACGGACAAATTCAAGTCCAAACTGATTTTTCAGACTCAATCTAGTTAATCAATTGCTTCGTAGGCCCGCCAGGCCTAATAGAGGCAAAATGATCAAAATGCCCTTGGGGCTTTGCTCGATCCAATTCCAGTTGGCACATCTTCTTAACGATGATACGTCCATATTTTAACCTCGATTCCAGTTTCAATTCCAGTCTAGGCTAGTCAAACTCAATATGGCACGTCTTTCAAGAAATATGATCCCTCATGTGTTAAGTCCATCTAGCATGACACATTTATCGAGAAAACACAAAATCCCTTGAAACGATAAGTCCCTACACACCTATCGACTAAGACGGAATCTAAGTCCTCGAGATGGTAGAGTGGTTCACTGTTGATGCCTGCTAGCCTATCAACGTAGAATGTTTGCTATTCGACACGTCGATCGAAAAAGTACCTAAGGTCCCGAGGTGATAAGACCATCCAACAGCTTTCCAAGATCAGGTAGTCTCCAGAATGTACGCATACTGTTAGAGTGACGGAAACACTTACAGATATCACAATAGTCAGAGTGATGGAAACGCTTGCAAACAAGTAGACATCGAGAATGCCAACAAACCACCTATGTCATGGGACCGAATACGCCTCTTGGTCATGACACATTTACTAGAAGCAGGATACCTCTAGAAACCAATTCATCACACACCATCAGAATGACAGAAACACTTAAAATCCGGGTCAATACCAGTGCCTGCTAGCCCATTCTAGTGAAAACTGAACAAAAGGCCCCAAGCGGGCCCCACTAGTACGCTTCTTAAGAAAGCACTTAAGACCTCAGACCGGTAAGTTCACCATTCCAAGATTGTCCCAAAGATAATCTAGCACTTTCTAGTATCTTCCAGTCGCTTTCAGATGGATTCCGAGAGTATCCGGTCGAAATGACCATTTTGCCCCTAACCATCCAATTGCTTCTAGAAACCACATAGTCTCTGAGTATCAAACTAGTTATCTCCTAAGGATATTTCTAATAGTATTTCCAACCTTTCAGTACCTTCCTGATCATTTTGACTCCATTCCGGTAAACTCGGTGCGAAATAACCATTTTGCCTCGAATAGGCTGGTCGCCTTTTTCAACCACACCGGCTTTGGATATCAAATCAGCAATCCCTCGGAGCATTCTTAATGGTGTTTTCAATCTTCAAATCTTATCAAAGACCACTCCGGGTCGATCCCGGTGCTCCCCCAGATTAGATAACTGTTTTGTCCCTAGTGGGCCGGTCATCCTTTTCAACCACTCCTGCTCTGATCATTAAGCTAGTTACCTCTGGAGTATTCTTTTAGGGGTTCATGTCCATTTTCGTTTGAGTCTTGCTACTCGGAACCTTTCAGATCATTCCCGAACTTTCTAAAGTTACTCTTAGTGAAGTTAGGCCAAAAATTACATAATAGTCACTAGAACAGGCGCCCAAATCTTCTACCATGCGTCCTAAGGGTTAAAAATCTGTTTCTTACCGCCCTAACAACTTTCCTAACAGGATGGCACCACTACTAGTGGTGCCAAGCCAAAATTTGGCCTAGCGCCATTATAACAGGCACCAAGCCAAATTTTGGCTGCCTATAAATACAAGCTAAGCCCTACGTATTCCAAATCTGAAAAATTGCTCCAGAAACTCTGCCTCTTTGAAAACAAACTTTGAGTTGCCCCAAAAACCCTAGTTCTCTCAAGCCTCATTCAAACCTTAGCATCCATACAATCCATACACTTAAACCCTAGCCTCCAAGCATCCTTTGAAGATCAAGTGCTGCCCTATTGAAGCTCTCAAAGTGTTCATCAAATACAAATTCAAAGGATCCATCGTAGAAGTAAAGCAAAGAAGAAGACAAGTCCAAGTGAAGTTCACTATCAAAACATCAAAGAAAAAAGAAGACGTTGTAGGGTTTCTGGATAAATTATGTAATCCCCACTTTCTCTTCTCCCTTTTAAGTCACTTGGGTTTTCTTCTATTTTAACCTCCATCTTTTATCCCCTCTTATTGCATGCTTGAAACAAGGGACCTCCTGGTTCATGCCTAGGAAGGCCTTGGACGAAATCACCGTGTCGGGAATTTTCTTTGAGTTCAACCTAAGACAATATGGGTTCGGCCCCCTTGGTTATGTGGTGAAACCTAACATTGTAGGCTCATGTCCCTATTGCATTGTTGCTATCATAATCATGCATTCAAAGATGTTTCAAACTTGCATTAAAATTTACTTTCAAAACTTGCATTCAAAACCATTTCTTTCAAAATTGTTTTCAAAATCGTAGCCCTAAGATGATTCTAACAAGTCCAAGGTTAGGGTTGTGTTTAGGAAAGTGTTATATTCAATATGATCATCAAGGTCCAAACTTGGATTCAAACCCTAAATTGTTTCAAGAAATCACAACTCTAAGGTGATTCTAGTCATTCCATAGTTAGGGTTGCTTTAGAAAAGTGTAATATTTAAAGAGACTTTTGAAAGTCCAAATTAAGGTTTCATGCCCTAAATATATTTTTCAAAACTTTGATTTTCAAATCTCTCTAAAATTGGTGTTGTCTTAAAATCCAAGTCAAAACCTTAGAAATCAAGCTTTTTAGGAAACCCTAGATTTGACCTAGCCAACATCCTTACATTCATGACATTCTTTGCATGAAAATATTTCTAAAATTCATATCATGTTTCCTAACATAACTTATTTGAGTTGTTTTCAAACAAAATTATAGTTTTCCTAAAATAATGCATTGCATGAAATCATGAGTTTTCTAAAACTAAACCATTCCGTTTTTCAAATCAAAATCCAAGCTTTCACTTTAGAAATAAAATAAAATCTTCTAATTTTGAAAATAAAATAAAATCATCTATAATTAGAAATTATATCAAATCATATAATTTGGGAAACCCAATCGAATATCTTATTTTGAAAATAAAATCTAATATTCTATTTTAGGAAATAGAAATCAAATTTTTCCTAATTCCAATCTTTCTTAATTTCAAAACTTTCCTTTTTCAATTGAAATATAATTTTTCAATTCAAATGCATTGTATAAACCCTAGGTCCTAGGATTGCTTAAATCTTAATTACTTCAAACCTAGGTCAAACCTTCTCAAACTCTATTTTCCGAATTCAGTTCTCCTTAAATCAAATCTTTCCAAATCCTGACTTTCCAAATTTTCAAAATCAAGTCTTTCCTAAAATAAAACTTTCTTAATTTGGAACTTTCCAAAAATTAAACTTTTCAAGTGCAAGTTTAAACCCTAGGTTATCCAAAGTCCTAGGATGCCAAAACCCTAGTTCAACCCCTAAATAGAGTTAGGAAATTTCAACTCTTTTTAAAATCAAGATGGTTTTCAAACCCCAATTCAAGTCAAGATAATTTCAAAGTTCAATTCAAACTTTCCAAAATAAATCTAAGTTCTACTTCGAAGTCAATTTCAAATCAAACTTTAATTTCAAATCTTCAAATCAAAGTTTAAACTAGACCCTAAAGTGACTATTTTCAATCAGACTCTGAGTCCGAACTACAATTAACTTAATTCCTCAACAAAGGGATACGTAAGCAACCCTTATGGGTGCGGTCATAATCTTTTTCAAAATTTCAATTTCCTTTTTTACAATTTCTTTCCAAATTATTTGCATGCACTTGCATATCATGCATATTATCATCCCTAAATTGATGACATTTATACCTTCTTTCAAAAATTCTCAAAGTGGATATAACTGAAGATTCTAAATGAGTGAACTTAGAGTGAAAAAAACATGTTGGTACCGCAAGGGTGGGATAGGGTGATACCCTCGCGCATCTTTCCTATACATAACTAACCACCGAACCTAGAATCACTGTTTTCAAAAGATCAAAACTGAAGTCATTTTCAAAAAGAGTTTAAATCTTTCCAAAAGTTGCCAAACATCTTGTTTTCTCCACACAAACCCCCCCCCCCCCCCCCCCCCCTTCTCTTGAGGAAGTTTATTTAAAAACCTTAAGTTTATGTCTTCGGACTTTACTTAGTTTTAGGCGACCTAGCTCACCTTAACAAAGTTAGGTGGTGACTCTAAGCCCTTTTCCAAAAGCCCTTATTCAAATCAATTTTCAATTCAAACATAGTCACATTCATTCTTCTAGGATGATAAGTTCTAACGAGAGAGTACCGTGTATTTCTCACATATTTCCGAGAGTAGAAAATCGAGGCGGGACAGTTGGCGATTTCACTGGGGATGCTTAGAGGATTAGGCCATTGTCATGTCTCTTCACCACTCCCCTAGAATCTTTATTTAATTTGTCCAATTCTATCAACTTCAAATTTGTCAAAATTAAACTTTTCAAAGATTGTCATCACATGCATTCAATTCAAATTTATTCATTCTATCTTGCATTAAGTTTGTCATCAAAATACTTATAAAAATCCTATTTTTGCCCGCTTGGTAATCTTTAGCCCGACCGAACTCACATTCAAACCGATACAGACACATTCAAGCCCAGACCAGCTTTCCAGACTCCGTGCGAGCTCCCATTCCGGAAAGAATATATGCAGTTCAAGAGAAAAGAGATACAAAAAAAGAAATCAAAGAAAAAGAAATAATGACACAAATTCTATTCCCTTACTTCTAATAGAATCTATTCTAATCATTAGGTTTCTTAAACTTTTCCCTTCAAAAGTTTATCTTCAAAATCAATTTCTGAAGTTCTTAACCTTCCCTTTCCAAAGTTATTTTAAAATCAAAATCCAAAAGTCTATTTCAAAATCAATAGCCAAAGTTAATATCAAAATCAAATCTCAAAGTTTCATTCCCAGATCCATTTCAAAGGTTTTTCTAAACTTTTCCTCAAAAGTTTTATTTAAAGTCCATTTTCAAAAGGTTTCCTAAACTTTTCCTTCAAAATTTTTATCAATTTCTAAGTTATTCTAAACTTTTCCTTTAAAAAATTTATTCCAAATTCATTTCAAAAGTTTTGTAAACTTTTCCTTTAAAAGTTTTATTCAAAATTCATTTTCAAAGGTTTTTCTAAGCATTTCCTTCAAAAATTTTATTCTAAGACCCCCGAGTTTTTCGAGGCCTCCTCTACCAAAAAGGCCCCTTCCTCAATGGTTTTATATCTTTTTTTTTTTCAAAAAAATTCTATTTCAAAAGATTTCTAACTCTTTCCTAATTTGAAATTTTTTTGCTAGAGTCCCGTTTGTAAATGGTCCCTAGAACGCCCAAAACACTGCAATAAAACACAAACTGTGCACCCCACGGTATCACCAGCAAATGTCACAAACAAACACAAGGGAACCTGTACACATTTTCAAGGTTTTCGAATTTTTTAACAAATGTTCTATTTTCTAAAAATCCAAGAGTTTTCAAAATTACTGCAAAAACTTTCAAAACTACTTCAAATATTTTCTAAAATATTCCCATATTTTTCTACACATCTAACACGAACAATTCGATCAATTTCACAACTTTTTCTATTTTCCAAGCATTTTTCTACTTTTTGAAAAATAAAAAATTTAAAAAGATTTTATAAAATTTGGCAAGAAAACTCAATATCCAAAGCTGTAGGAGCAAATCTTCAATTCTTGCACCTTTTTACATAAACATACAAAACTACTCAAACTCAATCAAATAAGCATCAAAACGCAGAAACAATACCACCAGAATGTTCAAAATGCATCAAAACATCAAATTTGGACTATTCACATGACTTAAATGGAGCTCTACACATCAAGATCAACACAAAACAAAAAACTCACCTCTTGAAGTTCTCTGATAAAATCTTCTTCTCTAGCGACTATTCTGGCAATGGTGACTACTTTCAGTGACTCTCCAGCGTTCCCTAAACTCACTCCTTCAATGCTCAAAGGTCCTTCCTTGCAAAAACTTCGAAAAAAGCCATCCAAGGCCAAGAACTTGACCAAACCCACAAGCTTCAAACAAGAGGCTTTTCTGGCCACTCCAAGTGGCACCACAGGCCAAGTCTGGCCAGTCTGGCCTTTTTGCTCGCTAAAATCCACTTTCAAACGCTCCCTTGGGCCAATATGCAATTTTCAAGCTCCAGTCTTCAAAAATTTTCAATTCTAATCCCTCTGATCACCTCGCAATCAACATGGGATCCTTAACTTATCATTTTCTACCTTTGACAAGCAAAGATAGAAAAAGGGGGGGCAGATGTAAGTGCCCCATTTTTGCCCACATGGCAATCTCTGGCCCGACCGGACTTACATTCAAATCGACACAGACATATTTAAGCCCAGACCAGCTTTCCAGACTCAATCCAGTCAATCAATCACTTCGCGGGCCCACCAAGCCCAATAAATGCAAAATGACCAAAATGCCCTTAGGGCATTGCTCGGTCCATTTCTATTTGGCATGTCTTCTTAAAGACAGTAAGTCCCTATTTCAACCTCAATTCCAATTCCAATTCTAGTCTAAACCAATCAAACTCAATCTGGCCCGTCTGTCGAGAAAATTAATCCCTCAAACGGAAAATCCATCCAACACGACACGTTTACAAAGAAAACTCATTGGAACGACAAGTCCCTTCAAACCTGTCATCTAGGACGGAACCTAAGTTTCTAAGATGGTAGAGCAGTTCACTTCTAGCACCTGCTAGCCTGCCAATGTAGAATGTCTACTATCTGGCGCGTTGATCAAGAAAGTACATAAGGCCCCGATGTAAGCACCTCATTTTTGCCAGCTCGGCAATCTCCGGCCCGAACATATTTACATTCAAACCAACATGGACACATTCAAGCCCAAACTAGCTTTTCAAACTCAATCCACTCAATCAACTTCTTTGCGGGCCCACCGGGCCCAATAGAGGTAAAATAACCAAAATGCCCTTGAAACATTGCTCAGTCCACTTCTAGTTAGCACGTCTACCTGAAGACGATAGGTCCATATTTCAACTTCAATTCCAATTCCAATTCTAGTTCGAGTCAATCAAACTCAATCCGGCTCGTCTTTCAAGAAAATTGATCCCTCAAACAATAGATCTATCCAGCACGGCATGTTTACCGAGAAAACTCCTCAGAACGGTAAGTCCCTTCAAACCTGTGGACTGGGACGGAACCCAAGTCTCCGAGATGGTAGAGCGGTTCCCTTCTAGCGCCTGCTAGCCCACTGATCTTGAATGTTCACTATTCGGCACGCCGATCGAGTACCTAAGGTCCTAAGACGATAAGACCATTTAGCAGCTTCCCGATATCAAGTAGTCTTCGAAATGAATGCGCACCGTCAAAGTGGTGGAAACACTCACAAACATTGCAACCGTCAAAGTGGCAAAAACACTCGCAAATAGGTCAACAGTGGGAATTGCCAACAAACCCCCTATGTCACGGGACCGAACACGTCTCTTGGCCATAACACATTTTTCGAAGGACGGGATACCTTTGGAAACCAACTCGTCACACATCATAAGAGTGACGGAAACACTCAAAACCCAGGTCAACACCAGTGCTTGCTAGCCCACTCTGGTGAAAAATGACCAAACTGCCCCTTGGGCCCCATTGGCATGCTTCTCGAGAAAGTACCTAAGTCCTCAGGGCAGTAAATCCACCTTTTGAAGATTATCCCAAAGATAATCCGGCATATTCAAGTGTCTTCCAGTCGGTTCCGAATCAATTTTGAGACCATTCAGTTGAAAGGATCATTTTGCCCCTAAGCATCCGACTGCCTTCGAGAACCATACTGACTCTAGGTATCAAACCGATTACCTTCTAGGGACACTTCTAATAGTATTTGCAACCTCCTAGTACCTTTTCGGACCATTCTGAGTCTATTCCGACAAACCCAGTGCGAAATGACCGTTTTACCTCTAGTGGGCCAGTTGCCTCTTCCAACCATACTGGTTTTGGATATCAAACCGACAATCCTTCAAAGCACTCTTGATAGTATTTCTAATCTTTAAATCCTATCATGGTCGATTTTGAACCAATTTCAATGTTTCATTATTCAAATGACCATTTTGCGCTCGAGGGCCGATCACCCTTTTCAACCGCACCAGCTCAGGTTATCAAACCGATTATCTCGGGACACTCTTTTAGGGATTCTGTCCATCCCTAATTTTTCAGATCATTCCTGAACTTTTCGGAGTCACTTTTAGTGGAGTTAGGCCAAAATTTACATAGTAGTCACCAAAACAAGTGCCCAAATCTTCTGCCTTATGTCACAAGGGTCAAAGATCTATTTCTTACCACCCAGGAAATTTTCCAAAGTAGCTGGCACCACTTCTAGTGGCGCCAGGCTAAAAATTGGCCTAGCGCCACTACAAAGGCTCTAGTGTTGTGTTGCTTACCTATAAATACAAGCCACCCCCTGTATATTCTGGATCCGCAAACTCAATCCAAAAACACTGCCTCACTCAGAACAGGCTTCGAAACCCTAGTTCTCTCAAGCCTCCTTCAAAACCTAGTCTCCTTAAACTCCATACACATAAACCCTAGCTTTTATACACTCTATATACTCAAAAACAAGCCTCGAAGCATCCATTGAAGATTTAGTGCTGTGTATTCAAAGCTTTCAAGGGGAATTAAACAAAGCAAACAAAACAAACAAAGCAAAGAGAAGGTAAGATAGGTTTTTGATTTAGTTTATACAATCTCCCTTCTCTCTTCTCTCTCCTAAACCACTTGGGTTTTTTTTTTCTATTTTAATCCCCATCTTCTACCACCCTTTCTTGCATGCTTAAAACAATGGACTTCTCGGTTCATGCTTAGGAAGACTTGTTGAAGGTCATTGTGCCGGGGGCGTTCTTCAAGTTTAACCTAGTCCGGCCCCTTTGATTATGTGGTGAAGCCTAACCTTGTATGTTCATGACCTTATTGCATTGTGGTTGTCATGTTCATGCAATGCATTTAAAATTGTGTTCAAAGTTGTTTTTAAACTTGCATCAAAATTCTCTTTCAAAACTTACATCCAAAACCTCCTTCTTACAAACTTGTTTTAACAACCACAACCCTATGATGATTCTAGCTATTCCATTGTTAGGGTCGTTTTAGGAAAGTGTTATATTCAATGTAACCATCAAGGTCCAAATTTTGGGTTCAAACCCTAAATTGTTTCAATAAATCACAACTCCTAAGATGATTCTAACCACTCCACGATTAGGGTTGTTTTAGAAAAGTTTTACATTCAATGTGATCATTATGGTCCATATTTCAAACTTTGGTTGTTGTCAAAATCATAACCCTAGAATGACTCTAATCTTTTCATGGTTAGAATCATTTTAGGAAAGTGAGATATTTGAGAGACTTGCAAAAATCTATATTCAAACATTTCTAAAATCGTTTTTGCAAATCCACTTCCTAAAAAACTCCTTCCAAAGATCTACTTCCCCAAAACTCCTTGTCTTAAGAGTTCAAGTCAAAATGTTAGAACCTATTATTAGGAAACCCTAATTTCTTTACATAAAATCATAATTTTCTATTTATATCAAGTCATAGATTTTCAAAACCCTTTTTCTACACAAAATCATAGATTTCCAAATTCAAGATTTTCAAAATTAAAACCTTCTAATTTCGAGTCAAATCCAATCTTATCCAAGTAGGAAACCAAATCAAATCTTTCAATTTTGAAAACTAAAGCAAATCCTTTATTTTTTGAAAATAAAATTCAATCTTTTGCTTTAGGAAATAAAAACCAAATCTTTCCTAATTTCAAATATTTCTAAATTTCAAAACTTCCTTTTTCAAAACTTTCATTTTTCAATTGAAAATCCAATCTTTTCAAGTGCTTTGCATGAACCCTAGGTTTAGGATTGCCAAAATTCCAAGTTACCTCAATCCTAGGTCAAATATTTTTTTCGCACTCGAGAAAAATACGCACAAGTGGAAAAAATACTGTACTCTCTCGTTAAAACTCATCCTCCTAGAAGGACGAGTGCGACTAGGTTTGAATTTGAAATTGATTTTGAATAAGGGCTTTTGAAAATTTTTTGGAGTCGTCACCTAACTTGATTAAGGTGAGTTAGGTCACCTAAAACTAAGTGCAATCTGAATATTAAACTTATGATTTTTTAAAAAGGTTTGGAAAACTTCTTTTAGATAGGGTTTTAAGAAAATAGGTTGTTTAGAAACCTTTGAAAAGATTTAAGCCCTTTTTTGAAAATAACTCCGTTTTGGTCTATGAAAACAATGATTCTAGATTCGGAGGTTGGTTACGTATAGGGAAGACACACTAAGCCATCACCCTATCCCACCCTTGCTGTACCTACATGTCTATTTACCCTAGGTTTACTCATTTAGAATCTTTGATTAACAAATGTCTAATTATATCAACTTTGAAAAAAACTATATATGATGCATGATATGCAAGTACAAGAAAAATATTTGATTTTGAAAATAGATTTGAAAAGAAGATTTAAAGTTTGAAAGAAGGTTTTAGAAATTGAAAATTGAAAATAGATTATGAAATTGGAGACTTAAAAAAGATTATGGAATTGGAGATTTAAAAAAGAATGTGACTACACCCATGAGGGTTGCTTACATATCCCTTTGTTGGGAATCAGGTCAGGCGTAGTTTGGACTCGAGGTCCGATTGAAAATAGACATTTTGAGGTCTTTAAAAAGTATGATTTGAAAAGATTTGATTTGAAAAAGGGTTTGATTTGAATTATGAATAGAAGGTTTGAAATTGAACTTTGATTTGAAATCGAAAGAGTTGAGTTTTGAAATATTTTGACTTAAATTGAAGTTGAAAAACCATCTTGGTTTGGAAAGGAGTTTTAGAAAGGAGTTAAAGCTTCTTTAGGATTAGGGTTGAACTAGGGTTTAGGTAACCCAGGGTTGAAGTATGTACTTGAAATAGGAAAGTTTTTGTTTAAATTTGAAAAGTTTGATTAAGGAAAGTTTGAGTTTAGAAAACTTAGAGTCAAGAAAGATGAGACTTAGAAAATATTAGAAAGGATTTCATTGGATTTAGAAACACTTGACTTGGAAAAGACTTGACTTGAACATTTGACTTGAAGAAGTTTTGAAAGTTAAGGTTTAAGCAAGATTGAATTTTAGAAGTTTTTGAATTTAGGAAAGTTTCAAAATAGGAAGGTTCCATTTTAGGAAAGTGCCAAATTAAGAAAGTTTCATTTTAAGAAAGATTTGAATTTGAAAAGTTTTGAATTTAGAAAGATTTGAAATTAGGAAAGTTTTAGAATTTGGAAAGATTTAACAAGTTGAGATTTAGAAAGGTTTGAAATTAGGGAAGATTGGAATTAGGAAAAATTTAATTTCTATTTCCTAAAGTAGAAGATTGGATTTAATTTTCAAAAATTAATGATTTGATTTTGTTTCCAAAATTGAAGGATTGGATCTAGTTTCCTAAATTGGAAGATTGGATTTGATATGGAATTGCAAAGATTGAGTTTTGAAAATCTTGGATATAGACATCCATGATTTGGTGGAAAAATAGATTTTGAAGATCTAAGATTTGATGTAGAAAATAGTTTTTGGAAACCTATGATTTGAGGCAAAATAGGAAGTCATGATCTTAGGAAAGGTTTCCTATCCATGGAATCTAGGACTTGACTTGGACTTCAAGAAAAAAAGTTCTTGAAAAAGAGATCTTTGAAAAGAGTTTTTAGGAAAGAAATTTTTGAAGGGAGTTTTTAAAAAGTATATTTTTGAAAAGCAATTTGGAAAAGGCTTGACTATGGGTTTTTGAAATCTTTTGAATGTCTTACTTTCCAAAAACGATTCTAACTATGAAAAGATTAGAACCATTCTAAGTTGGTGGTTTTGAAAACAATATGGACCATAATGATCACTTTGAATATCACACTTTCCTAAAACAGCCCTATCCATGGAATGGCTAGAATCATCTTAAGATTGTAATTTTGATAAAAAACAATTTAGGGTTTACACTCAAAATATGGACCTTGATGGTCACAGTGAATATAACACTTCCCTAAAATAATCCTAACCATGGAATGGCTAGAATCACCTTAGGATTGTGATTTTGAAAACAAGTTTGGAAAAGGATTTTTGAATGCAAGTTTTGAAAAAGAGTTTTGATGTAAGTTTGGAAAACAACTTTGATGCAAGTTTGAAAACGACCTTGAAAATGAATTTGAATAGATGTATGAATATGATATGCACAATGCAAAAAAGGGTTGTGAGCATACAAGGCTAGGCATCACCACATAATCAAGGGGGCCAAACCCACACCATCAAGGGTCAAATTTGAAGAAAGTCCCCGATACAGTGACCTTCAACAACTTCCCTAAGCATGAATCAAGGACTCCTTTGTTTCAAGCATGCAAGAAAGGGAGGTAGAAGATGGAGAATTAAAATAGAAGAAAATTCAAGTAGGTTAGGAGGAAGAAGAGAGAGGGGAGGATTATATAAAAGTAAATAAAAAACCTACCTTGTCTTCTTCTTGCTTTGTTTTCTTTGTTTGCTTTGCTTTACTTAGACTTTGAGAATCTTAAAGTTGCAACACCTTGAGTCTTCAACGGAGGCTTTGAAGGCCTGTGTTTGAATGTATAGAGTATATAGATGTTAGAGTTTAAGTGTCTAGAGGTTAGGGCTTGAAGAGGCTAGAGAGGGTTAGAGTTTGGAGAAACTTCGAGCTCTGAATTTTGAGAAATAGAGTTTTTGGACAGAGTTTGCAAACTCTTTTCACGCAGAGGAAAGGTATGTATTTATAGGCAACTAAATGACCTGGTGCCTATTGCAGTGGTGCCAACTAGCTAGGAAAGTTTTTAGGGTGGCAAAAAATGTATCTTTTGACCTTTGGGACGCAAGGCAAAATATTTGGGCGTCTGTCCTAATGACTACCATGCAATTTTTGGCTTGGCTCTACTAGGAGTGACTCCAAAAAGTCCAAGAATAATCTAGAAGGTTTCGAGTAACCAGACTCAGCCAGAAATGGATGGGAAACCTCAAGAGAGTGTCTCAGAGGTAATTAACTTGATGCTGGAATGTTTAGAAAGGTCGATCGGCCCGCAAGGGGCAAAATGATCAATTGAACAGGGAAAACACCGAAATGGACACAAAGTGACCCGTGAGAAGACTTGAAGGTTATCGATTTGATACCTGGAGCTGGTGTGGTTAGAAAAGGCGACCAGCCCACTACGGGCAAAATGGTCATTTTGCACTGAGTTTGTCAGGATAGATTCGGAATGATCCGAAAAAAGAGTTGGACGGTTGAGAATACTATTAGAAGCATTCTTGAAAGATAACCGGTTTGATACCTAGAACCGGTATGGTTCCCGGAGGCGATCAGATGCCTAGGGGCAAAACGATAATTTTGATGTGATGGTCTCGAAATTGGTCTGGAACCGATTGGAAGGCACTTGAACAAGCTAGATTGTCTTTGGGACAATCTTAGAATAGTGGACTTACTGTTCTGAGGACTTAGGTACCTTCTCGAGAAGCATGTTGAAAAAAATCGAAGTGGCAGTTTGATCATTTTTCACTGGAGTGGGCTAGTAGGCACTGGTGTTGACTCGGTTTTTTAGTGTTTCCGTCACTCTTACAGTGTGTGATGAGTTGGTTTCCAAAATTATCTTGTCCTTTGGTAAACGTGTCACGGCCAAAGGGCTAATTCGGTCCCGTGATATAGAGGGTTTGTTGGCAATTCCCAATGTCGACCTGTTTGCGAGTGTTTCCACCACTCTGATGGTGTGCGTTCATTCCGGAGACTGTCTGATCTCGGGAAGCTGCTAGATGGACTTATTGTTTGAGGAATCAACTTTCTCGAAAGACGTGCCGAATAATGAACATTCTACATTGGTAGGCTAGCAGGTGCCAGAAATGAACCATTCTACCATCTCAGGGACTTGGGTTTTGTCCTGGTCGACAAGTTTGGAGGGACTTACCGTTCTAAGGAGTTTTCTTGATAAAAATACCGAACTGTATGGACTTACTGTTTGAGGAATTAACTTTCTCAGAAGACATGGCGGATTGAGTTTGATTGGTCTAGACTAGAATTGAAACTAAAATTGAGGTTGAAATAGGGACTTACCGCCTTTAGGAAGATGTGCTAACTAGAATTGGATCAAGCAATGGCCCAAGGGCATTTTGGTCATTTTGCCTCTATTGAGTCTGGCGAGCTTGTGAAGCGATTGATTGATTGGATTTGGTCTGAAAAACTAGTTTTGACTTAAATGTGTCTGTGTCAATTTGAATGTGAGTCCGGTAGGACCAGAGATTGCTGAGCGGGCAAAAATGGGGTGCTTACAATTTTCAAACTCAACTTTCTAAATTCAACTTTTCAAATCTTTCTAAATTCCAACTTTCTTAATTTCAAACTTTCAAATCTTATTTCCAAATTTCAAATCTTTCTAAGCTTAAACCTTTCTTAAATCAAGACTTTCCTAAAATGGTTCTTTCTAAATTTAAATCTTTTCAAAATTAGTCCTTTCCTAAGATGAAAACTTTTCTAAAGTAGAAACTTTCCTAAAACGGAACCTTCCTAATTCAAAGCTTTCCTAAGTTCAAGTTTTCCAAATTCTAACTTTTTAAATTCTTCCAAATCAAATATTTAGAAACCAAGTCAAATCTTTATAAGTCTTTTCTAAATCAAGTGTTTCTAAATTAAATCAACTCCTTTCCTAACCTTCCTTAAATCCGACTCTCCTAATTCGAAACTTTCCAAAAATAGAACTTTTCTAAAATGGAACTTGTCTAATTTGAAACTTTCCTAATTCGAAACTTTTCTAATTCGAGACTTTCCTAAAATCAAACTTTCTAAAGTCAAACTTTTCAAATCAAGTCCTTCCAGTTCAATTGCATGCATTAAACCCTAGGTTACCAAAGTCCTAGAATGTCAAAGCCTAAGTTCAACCTTAACCCTAAGTTAGAAAGTTTCAACTCTTTTCTAAAACTGAAGTCCAAATCAAAATGGTTTTCAAACTCCAATTCAAGTCAAGAAGATTTCAAAACTCAATCCCAACTTTTTAAATCAAAGTTCAATTTCTAATCTTCAAATCAAACTTTTTCAAGTCAAACTTTTCAAAGACCCCAAAGTGTCTATTTTTAATCGGACCCTGAGTCTGAACTACAACTGACCTGTTTCCCAATCTTTTCAAGTTTTCAATTCCTACAACCTCTTTCAAACTTCAAATCCTCTCTTCAAATCTATTTTCAAAATCAAATTCTTTTCATGCACTTGCATATTATGCATCAAAGTGGATATAATTGGATATTGGATAATCGAAGATTCTAAATTAGTGAACCTAGGGTGAAAAAACATGTAGATACCGTAAGGGCGGGATAGGGTGATAGCCTAGTGCATCTTCTCTATATGTAACTAACCCCCGAACCATAGATCACTGCTTTTGAGAGACCAAAATCGAAGACATTTTTCAAAAAGAGCTTAAATCTTTCCAAAAGTTACCAAACAATCTGTTTTTCAAAAAAACCCTTCTTGAGGAAGTTTTCAAAAACCCTAAGTTTAATCTTTAGATTGCACTTAGTTTTAGGTGACCTAACTCATATTAACAAAGTTAGGTTGTGACTCCAAATATTTTTCAAAAGCCCTTATTCAAATCAATTTCCAATTCAAACCTAGTCACACTCGCCCTTCTAGGAGGATGAGTTCTAATAACAGAGTATCGTGCATTTTTTTTACCATTCTCGGTTGTGACACCTAAGACAATAAGACCATTCAGCAACTTTTCAAGATCAGGTAGTCTTCGAAATGAATGTGCACCATTAGAGTGATGAAAACACTCATAAACATCGCAACCGTCAGAGTGGTGAAAACACTCATAAATAGGTCAACATTGGAAACGCCAACAAACCACCTATGTCATGGGACCGAACACACCTTTTGGCTGTGGCAAGTTTACCAAATGACAGAATACCTTTGAAAACCAACTCGTCCCATACCGTTAGAGTGGTAAAAACACTCAAAACCTAGGTCAACACCAGTGCCTGCTAGCCCACTCTAGTAAAATATAACCAAATTGCCCCTTGGGCCCCACCAACACGCTTCAAGAGAAAGTACCTAAGATCTCATAGCAGTAGTCCACCCTTGTAACTGGGGCACGTTCAAGTGCCTTCTAGTCAATTTCGGATCAATTCTGAGACCTTCTGGTCAAAATGATTATTTTGTTCCTAGACATCTGATTACCTCCAGGAACCACACCAGCTCTAGGTGTTAAACCGGTTATCTTCTAAGGATGCTTTTAACAATATTCCCAATCTTCTTATACCCTTTTAGATCATTCTGAGTCCATTTCCGTAAACTCGGTGCAAAATGACCGTTTTGCCCCCGATGAGCTGTTCACCCTTTTCAATCACATCGGCTCTTGTTGCGAATCTAGTTAGCTTTGAGACTGTTTTTTAGGGATTCATGTCCATCCATGACCTTCTAAACAATTCTCAGACTTTCCGGAGTCACTCCTAGTGGAGTCAGACTAAAAATTACATGGTAGTTATTAGGACAGGTGCCCAAATCTTCGACCTTACGTCCTAAGGGTGAAAAGATTTGTTTATATTCACCTTAAAACTTTCCTAAGTGGTTGGTGCTACTCTTAGTGGCTCCAAGTTAAAAAATGGCCTGGCGCCCATAGCCAATTCCAATTGCCTATAAATACAGACCACCCCTGTGTAAAAACTGAAAATAGGCTTCAAAACCCTGGTTCTTTTAAGCCTCCTTCGAAACCTAGTCTCCCTACACTTCATACACACAAGCCCTAGCCTCTATACACTCTATACACTCAAATACAAGCCTCCAAGCATCAATTGAAGATTAATTGCTGCATATTCAAAACTCTCAAGGTGAAGCAAACAAAGCAATCAAAGCAAAAGGAGACAAGGTGAGTTTTCTATTTCATTTATACAATCCCTCTCTCTCTTCTCTCTCCTAACTCACTTAGGTTTTCTTCTATTTTAATTCTCATCTTCTACCTCTCTTTCTTGCATGCTTGAAACAAGAGACTTCCTAGTTCATGCCTAGGAAAACTTATTGAGGGTCACCGTGCTGGGGGCTTTCTTCAAGTTCAACCTAAGACGGTGTGGGTCTGACCCTCTTAATTATGTGGTGAAGCCTAACCTTGTATGTTCATATCTCTATTGCATTATGGTTGTCACATTTATACATGGCATTCAATATTGCATTCAAAGTTGTTTTCAATCTTGCATCAAGGTTCTCTTTCAAAACTTGCATTCAAAAATCTCATTTTCAAAATCACAAGTCTATAGTGATTCTAGCCATTCCATGGTTAGGGTTGCTTTAGAAAAATGTTACATTCCATGGGACCATCAAGGTCCAAATCTTGTTTTCAAATCCTAATTGTTTTCAAAATCATAACCATAGAATGATTCTAATCCTTTCATGATTATAAACGTTTTAGGAAAGTGGGATATTCAAGAGAGTTGCAAAAGTCCATATTCAAACCTTTCCAAAATAGTTTTTGTAAATCTACTTTTTAAAGATCTACTTTATATAAACTCTTTTTGTTAAAGTCCAAGTCAAAACCCTAGAATCCGTGATTAGAAAATCCTAATTCCTTTGTTAAAATCATAACTTTTTATTTGCATCAAATCACAACTTTCCAAAACCTTTTTCTACATAAAATTATAGATTTTCAAATTCAAGATTTTCAATACTAAAGCCTTCTAATTTCAAGTCGAATCAAATCTTGTCCAAATAGGAAACTAAATCAAATCTTCCAATTTTGAAAACTAAATCAAATCCTTTACTTTTGAAAATAAAATTAAATATTCAATTTTAGGAAATAGAGATCAAACGTTTCCTAATTTCAAACTTTTCCTAATTTTAAACTTTTAAATCTTTTCTAATTTTCAAATTTCAAACCTTTCCAAATACAAATCTTTCCAAAATCAATTCTTTCCTAAAATAAAAACTTTCCAAAAATAAAACTTCCCTAATATGTTACCTTCCTAATTCAAAGCTTTCTTAAGTTCAAGTTTTTCAGATTCTAACTTTCTAATTTCTTTCAAATCAAGTCAAATCTTTACAAGTCTTTTGAAGTCAAGTGTATATAAATAAAATCAAATCCTTTCCTAATCTTTCTTAAATCCAACTTTCCTAATTCAAAACTTTCTAAAAATAGAACTTTCCTAAAATGAAACTTTTCAAATTTAAAACTTTCTTAAATCGAATTTTCTAAAATCAAACTTTTTAAGTTCAAATCAAGCATTTCTAATTCAATTACATGCTTCAAACCCTAGGTTACCAAAGTCCTAGGATGTCAAAGCCCAAGCTCAACCCCTAACCCTGAGTTAGGGAGCTTCAACTCTTTTCTAAATCAAGATGATTTTCAAACTCCATTTCAAGTCAAGGTGATTTCAAAGTTCAATTCAATCTTTTCAAAATAAGTCCAAGTTCTACTTCAAAGTTTGACTTCAAATCAAAGTTCAATTTCAAATCCTCCAATCAAAGTTCAAAATCAAACCTTTTTAAGTTAAGCTTTTTAAAAACCTCAAAGTGTCTATTTTCAATAGAACCCCATGTCTGAACTACGACTGACCTGATTCTTAACAAAGAGATACGTAGGCAAACTTCATGGGTTTGCGGTCACCACCTTTTTCAAATTTCTGATTTCCATAACCTTCTTCAAACCTCAAATCGTCTTTTCAAATTTATTTTCAAAATCAAATCATTTTCATGCACTTGCATATTATGCATCATATCATTCCTAAAGTAATGGCTCAAACCTCTTTCTAAACTTCTTTTCAAAGTGGATATAATCGGACATTTGTTGATCGGAGATTCTAAATGAGTGAACCTAGGGTAGAGAGACATGTAGGTACCGTAAGGGTAGGATAGGGTGACAGTCTAGTGTATCTTCCTTATACGTAACTAACCTCCGAATCATAGATCATTATTTTCGAGAGACCAAAATCAGAGTCATTTTTTAAAAAAGGCTTAAATCTTTCCAAAGGTTGCCAAACAACCTGTGTTCTCCAAAAATCCTCTCTTGAGGAAGTTTTTCAAAACCTTTTAAAAACCCTAATTTAATCTTTGGATTACACTTAGTTTTAGGTGACCTAACTCACCTTAACAAAGTTAGATGGCGACTCCAAACCTTTTTTTCCAAAAGCCCTTATTCAAATCAATTTCCAATTCAAACTTAGTCACACTCGTCCTTCTAGGAGGGTGAGTTCTAATGACAGAGTACCGTGCATTTTTTCCACCATTCTCAAGTGCAAAAAAATCAGGGTACGACAGTACGGACTTTTAGTATTTTATTTTGTAGGTGGACTATATTCACATTTATTTTTATTGTCCATATAAATTGCCATGAATGACATGATGGAATGGACAGGATGGATGGGAGTTGTTGGACCCTTTTCTCCATTTTTTAAATTTCACACACACACACTACACGTGCACTCGTATTTGGATATTTGCATTCTGTACCTGATTGTGTCGCTTCTAGTTAGAATGGGGAACAATATATTGATTATGGGCGGATCCTGTATTAGTATCTTAGCCTACGGCCTCTTGATGGTTCCCCTGCTTAGATCACCAGGCCATGATACATAAAATTGTCCCACTTTGAAACACAAAATCCAAAACCTCCTCGATTTCCAAGCCATTGACCTAGCTATTATTATGCCAGAACCTGATCCTAGCCTTCAGAAACATTTAGGACACTTTTTCGACCTAGGTGAGCGAGCTAAAAAAATTGAGTTTTTACTAAACTTGCTTTCACACAAACTACAGTCTATTATGGCCTCCTAGCAACAAAATACCTGAATCCTATACCTTCTTGGCCTCTACCTAATCTCTTACCACCCAACTTCAACTCGATAGCAACTTGCGAATACCATTTGAGCGGCCAAGGTCATGACACTAAAAGCTACTTCTCCCTCAAACACAAAATTCGATTCGAGACCTAATAGACAACAAAATCATCGACGTATAGCCAATAAACCCTACTACTACTCCTTATGTGACCACAAATCCCTTACTAGACCACACTATCAACCTGATACTAGGGGAAATAGAAGAGGAGGGTGAACCGGAGGAGATCATGGTTGAGGATTATTACGATGTGGACTGGGAGACTAATAAAGAAAGTGACTGGAAAGAAGGATTGCCACCATGTCAGGCTTCCATCTATGACCTCAACAATCCTCAAGATGCTTATGACTGGCACATTGATGAGCCTAAGGAAAAATTGGAATCCTCTCTTGGGTGGGGAGATGAATCGAAACCCGCTCTGGTTGGTCGTGATACAATGAAAATAATAGGGTTATCCCATTGTCGCGCCTAGATTTTTCGCACTCAAGGAATACTCACCCAAGCGGGAAAAATGCTGTACTCTCTCGTTAGAACTCACCCTCCTAGAAGAATGAGTGCGACTAAGCTTGAATTGAAAATATATTTGAATAAAGGGCTTTTGAAAAAAGTTTGGAGTCACCACCTAACATGATTAAGGTGAGTTAGGCCACCTAAAAACTAAGCATAATCCGAAAACTACACTTAGGGTTTTGAAAAACGATTTTTGAAAATATCTCCTCAAGAAAGGGTTTTTAAGAAAAACAGGTTGTTTGGCAACCTTTGGAAAACACTTAGCCCTTTTTAGAAAAATAACTCCTTTTGGTCTTTGAAATCAGTGATCCTAAGTTCAGAAGTTGGTTACGTGTAGGGAAGACGCACTAAGCTATCACCCTACCCCGCCCTTTCGGTACCTACATGCCAATCTACCCTAGATTCACCTATAAGAGTCTTCAACCAACTATAGTTCAATCCTATTTACTTTGAAAGACAATGTTTAAAAAGGAACTAACATGATGCATGATATGCAAGTGCAAGTTAAGAGAATTGGAAAATAGAAATTGATTTGAAAAGAAATTGATTTGATTTGAAAATAGATTTGAAGAAATAGAATTGAAATTGGAAAGTTTGAAAATTGAAAGTAGAAGTTTGAAAATAGAAAGTTTGAAATTGAAATTTGAAAATTGATTGGAATTTAAGATTTGGAAATAGATTTTGGAAACCGCACCCATGAGGGTGGAATTGAAAATTTGAAAAGTATTATGACCGCACCTATGAAAGTTGCCTACGTATCCCTTTGGGGGAATCAGGTCAGTCGTAGTTCGGACCGGAGTCCGATTGAAAAGAGATTGATTTGAAGAGAGAAATTAGATTAGAAGAAAGAGGTTGAATTGAAAACTGGATTTGATTTGGGATTAGAAGAGGAGATTGAATTTGAGAAGATTGGACTTGCTTTGGAAAGATTGATTTTGGAAAGACCAAGGATCAAAATTTCGTTTCGAGAGGTCGTTTCGGTTGATTCGGAAATGGAAACGTTTCGGAAACATTTCGGAAATGTTTCGAAATATTTCGAAAACGTTTCAAAAGTGACAAATATTAAAATAGTAAAATACAATCTTTTGTATGAAAATTCTACAACATTTATAAAAATTTTAAATTCGGATTAATACAACTTATTGTTTCAATAAGTATCGTTGTCTTTTGGTGGATTTTTCTATGTTTCGGTGTGTATTGATCGTAATAGAAGTGTTTCATTATTCCACTAGTATTTCGTTTCGGTCTCTTAGGAAACAAAAACGTTTCGGCCGATTCGATGGAAACAAATGAAAATTTTGTTCCTTGGGAAAGACTTGGTTTTAGGAAACCTAGACTTAGGAAAGATAGGAGACCTAGGAAAGACTTGAGATTAGGAAAGATTAGATTGGCACGTTGGATTCGAAAAGATCTTGAAAGATTTGGAAACTCAGAATTTAGGAAAAATTTAGATTAGGAAAGTTTCGAATTAGGAAAGTGTCATTTTTGGAAAGTTTGAAATTAGAAAAGTTTTAAGTTTAGGAAAGTTTTGAAATTAGGAAAGTTTCATTTTTGGAAAGTTTTGGAATTAGGATAGGTTAGAATTAGAAAAGGTTTGAATTAAGAAAGTTTTGAATTTTGAAATGTTTGAAAAAGGGAAGTTTTGAATTTGCAAAGTTTTGAAAACAAGGAAGTTTTGAAAATAAGAAAGTTTTGTTTTAGGAAAGGTTTGAAAAAGGAAAGTTTTCAATTTAGGGAATGTTTGAATTAAGAAAATTTTGAGTTTAGAAAAGCCTTAGATTTAGGAAGATTTTGAAGTTTTGGAAAGTTTAGAGTTTAGAAAGATTTGGGTTTAGAAAGATTTAACTTAAGAAAGTTTTGAATTTAGGAACCTTAGAATTTTAGGAAGATTTGAAATTTAGAAAGTTTTAGAGTTTTAGGAAATCTTGAGATTAGAAAGGGTTTGAAGTTAGGAAAAGTTTGAAAGCTTAGATTTGAAAAGTTATGATTTGAAAAGAAGATAGAATTAAGAAAGGGTTGAATTAGAAAAGATTTGAAAGTTGAGTTTTAAAACTTAGGAAAGATTTTTATTTTCAAGTTTTGGAAACTTAAGAGTTAGGAAAATGCAAGTTTAGGAAGAATTCGAATTTAGGAAAGATTTGGGTTTTGAAACTTAAGGAAAGATTTGAAGTTTAGGTTTAGGAAACTTATGGTTTAGGAAAGTAGGAAATTAGGAAGGAGTTGGATTAGGAAAGGTTTGGGATTTGTTTCCAAAACGGAGGATTGGATTTAGTTTCCTAAACAGGGATTTAGTTTCTTAAAGGGAAGATTTGATTTGACAAGGATTTGGAAAGGGAGATTCTAGAAACCCTACATTTGGAAAATTGTAGTTTTAACGTAGAAAATAGGTTTTGAAAACATGTATAGTTTTGATGTGAAAACAAGAGATTTTGGAAACCTAGGTTTGGGGCAAAGTTTGAAAACCATGTTTTTGGAAAGAAAATTAGGGTTTCCTAATTGTGGGTTCTAGGGCTTGACTTGGGCTCTAAGGAAAGACTTTTTAGAAAGTGCATTTTTGGAAACGAAGATTTTGGGAGGAAATCCTAAAGAGGAGTTTTTAGAGGGAAGAATTTTTGGAAAGGATAGTTTTTTTAGAAAAGTTTTTGGAGAGAGTTTTTTAGGAAGGTGAATCTAGGGAGTGTTTTTAGAAAGTGAATTTTGAGGAAAAGATTTTGGAGAGGAGTTGAAAAAGAAAGTTTTGAAAAATATATTTTTGGAGGGAGTTTTTGAAACAATTTTGAAGAGGAGAGTTTTAGGAAAGTATGTTGAACAAGAGATTTTTAGAAGAGATTTTTGAGAAGAGAGAGAGTTTTTTGGAAAGTATGAAAATGTCTTACTTTCCTAAAGCAATTCTAACCATAAGGGGCTAGAACCACTTTAGAAAAGCGGTTTTGAAAATCAACAAGATTTTGAAAATATGGACCATATTGGTCACTTTAAATGTAACACTTTCCTAAAGCAACCCTAGCCATGGAAAGGCTAGAATCACCCTAGGATTGTGATTTTGAAAACAAGTTTTTGAAAAAGAGATTTTGATGCAATTTTGAAAACAAGTTTGAAAACGTTTTGAAAAACAACTTTGAAAACGGTTTTTTGGAAGATGCAAGATCATGATATGCACAATGCAATTTGGGGTCGTGAACATACAAGGTTAAGGCTTCATCACATAATCAAGGGGGCCGGACCCACGTGGTCTTTGGTTAGACTAGAAGAAAGCCCCCGACACGGTGACTCTCCAACAGTCTAATCCTACACATGGATCGAGAGTCCCCTTGTTTCAAGCATACAAAGAAAGGGGGGGAAAGAGATGGGGGATTAAAATAAGGAAAACCCAAGTGGGTTGGAGAGAGAAGAGAGAGGGGGGAAGTGCACAAAATTAAAGAGAAAGCCTACCGTATGTCTTCTTTATTTTGCGCGCTGCGCTGTCTTCGGTCTTCGGTCTTCGGTCTTTGTCTTGATCTTCACCTTCAATCTTCAAAAGTTGTCTTCAAGCTTTGGATGGCAGCTCTTCAAGTCTTCAAAGAGTGGTTGAAGGCTAGTGTATGAGTGTATAGGGGAGTGTATGAGTGTATAGGAGGCTAGGGTTTGTGTATAGTGGCTAGGGTTTGGGAAAACCTAGGGAGGCTAGGGTTTTGGAGATGCTCGAGCTCTGTATATCGAAATATAGGATTTTTAGGTTAAGTTTATAGACCCTTTTCACGTTGAATGAGGCTCTGCATTTATAGAAGGAGGACAAACCTGGCGCCTGTTGTAGTGGCGCCAGGGCAAACTTTACACTAGCGCCACTAAGAGTGGCGCCAGGCCATTTTTTGGCTTGGCGCCACTACTAGTGGCGCCAGCCAATTAGGAAAGATTTAAGGTCAGCAAGCAACGTATCTTTGACTAGATTTGGGCTCTTGTACTAGTGACTACCATGCAATTTTTAGCCTGGCTTCACTAAGAGTGACTCCAGAAAGTCCGGGAATGATTTGAAGGAGCGGAGAATGACCTGGAAGGCCGGAAAGGAGCAGGAACACTCAAAATATTGTCCTGGGGGTATTTGACTTGAAAAATGAAGATAAGGTGGGTCGGAAAGGTTGACCGGGCCTTTAGGGGCAAAACGGTCAATCAGACCAGGAAACTGTCGAGACAGACTCGGATTGTCCTGGAAGAAGACTTGGGATCTGAAAACATTATTCAGAATGTTCCCGGAGGTTGCCGGTTTGATTCCAAGAGCCGGCGTGGTCGGAAAAGGAGACCGGCCCACTAGGGGCAAAACGGTCATTTTGTACCGGGTTTGCCAGAATTGACTCGGAATGGTCCGAAAGGTAAAGGAAGGTTGAGAACACTATAAAAAGTATTCTTGAGACATTACTGGTTTGATACCCAGAGCCGGTGTGGTCGAAGAAGGAGACCGGCCCTTCAGGGGCAAAACGGTCATTTTGTACCGGGTTGGCCGGAACTGACTCGGAATGATCCGGAAAGGTAAAGGAAGGTTGAGACCATTATAAAAAGTATTCTTGGGACATTACCGGTTTGATACCCAGAGCCGGTGTGGTTCCCGGGGCATTCGGATGCTTAGTGGCAAAATAGTCATCTTGACCAGAAAGTCTCGGAAAAGGTCCTAAGGGTAGTCTGGTCATTTTTCACCGAAGTGAGCTAACAGACATGGGTGTTGACCTGGGTCTTGAGTGTTTCCGCCACTCTAACGGTGTGAGTATTTCCGCTACTTGGACGGGGTTGATGATTTGTGAGTATTTCCGCTACTCAGATGGCTTTGTGAGTATTTCCGCTACTCTAACGGCTTTGTGGGTATTTCCGCTACTCTAACGGCTTTGTGAGTAGTTTTGCTACTCGGACCGTCTCGAGGAATAAACTGTTTCGAGAGAGGGATTGGAAAGGGGTCTTACCGTCTCCACGGAGACGTGCCTGGATTGGAACCGTCTCGAGGAATAAACTGTCTCGAGAGGGATTGGAAAGGGGTCTTACCGTCTCCGAAGAGACGTGCCTGGATTGTGAGTGTTTCCACCACTCTAACGGTTTTGTGAGTACTTCCGCTACTCTTAACGGTTTTGTGAGTATTTCCGCTACTCTAATGGTTTTGTGAGTATTTCCGCTACTCTAACAGTTTTGTGAATACTTCCGCTACTCTAACGGTTTTGTGAGTATTTCCGCTACTCTAACGGTTTTGTGAGTAGTTTTGCTACTCGGACCGTCTCGAGGAATAAACTGTCTCGAGAGAGGGATTGAAATTGGAATCTTGAAAAGACAATGCCCCTAAGGGCATTTTGGACATTTTGCCTCTATTTGGGCTTGACAGGCCCGCGAAGCGATGGAAAGACGGAATTTGGACCTAGAGGATTGGTTTCGATTGGAATATGCCCACGATGACTTGAAAACAAGTCTGAACGGAGTGTAGACTGCCGAGCGGTCAAAAATGGGGTGCTTACACCCATGCCCAGTTTACCTTTACAATCCGGATAAGACACAAGATCAATGGGAGCCCCCATTTTTCCTCTTGCACTCTAGACTTTGCACACCAAAGAAACAATGGGCCAAAACTGGATATGAGAGTAAGGGATGGATTTTGGAAGAACCAAAGATCCATTCAAAACCATTCAAGCTAGAAGGAGGTGAGCTAGCCAACCTGTTTACAGGAGGAACCAAGGAGGCAATGAAGGAAAATAAAAAAGTCAATGAGGCTAATGATTGCGCCATCACTATCAACTCACTTCAAGCCCTAAAAAAAGTACCCACTTGCCTTGCCTGGTCTAGGGATCTAAATGATGGATGGAGTATCGAAGATGTGGGCATCATACCAAAACCCTACTAAGAGGGTTCCCATAAAAGCATACAAGAGAGGGGTGTCCTCACCCGCTTTCTTTCTATCCCTTTTACTTTCTGTCTTTAAATTTATATCTACATTTTTATTTCAATAAAAACCTTATGTTGTGCAAGGAAAAATTCAAATTTAAGGTAATAAAGAAGTAGTTTTTCATTCAAAAGCTATTACCTCATATTCTTGTGAATGGCAAATGCTTTTAAAAGAGGGTGTGTTCTATTTTGTGGAGGACCTGACTTGAAGGATGTGATAGCATGAGTTAACCACTCGCCGAATGGTCAAACTTCTGAAGAGAGAGAAGATGAGAATGAGTGAGGAAACCACCCCTGATGAGGACATCAAGGCTATCAAGACTCATGATCCGGTTCAAGTTCCAATTGGTCCGGTGAAGAGGGCATGAGCTAAGAGATTCAAAGAAGAGATGAATAACCTAGTCCGGAGAGTTCTACAACAAAGAGAAAATATGCTCACCACCGAGAGTGAACAAAGCTTGGTTTTACTACTCAAATTTGATCCGGGAGAGAACCAATCCACCATACACGTGCAAGGGAGGTCCCAATTAAATGTGGTCGTATTTCACTAAGTCATATACGTCCAAGTGGGCTCACAATCTGATATGGCTTAATTGACTAGCAACAAATCATATGGAGATTCAAATTTGAAATTTGAATTTGAATTTTTTTTTTTTTGAATTTCCTTGATTTGGTGTGGTTTTGGAAAGGATTAGATTTATATTGATTTGGATCAGATTTGGAATGTAAGCAAATTTGGGAAAATACCAGATTTGGAAGATTGTATTGGCTAGGAAGTAATTAGGGAAATCTCCAAAGATTAGAATATTCTAAAGATCTTATCATGTAAGCCTATAAAAAGGCTCTTGGTTGTCAAATTCGAAATTAATGAATATTTTGTGAGTTTTATATATTCTTCTTGAGTTTCTTGAAGAACTAATCCGAACTTATCAAGGAATTCCTTGTGGCGTTCAAACCAAACTTATCAAACGGATCATCCATTCCCGTTTGTGGCTTCTTCACCATACCAAGGTTCTTGCTTTGCTAAGCAACGGGTCAGGGTTTCCTTCAAGCTTGAAGGTTCTTTGGTCTTGTTTTCCAGATTTGGTGTCGGGTTTTGTCACATTGTTGGCGGAGTTCGTATCAACCCCAAAAAGTAGCACTTACAAGATATCAAAGCTAAGCGATAGGTAGCCAGACTATCAAAAGGAAGATGAACCATCTGTCAAATCCCCCTGAGAGAAAAATATATATATTCCCTTTGCTCAACCCACTAGTGTCATGCAAAAAACAAAAGATTTCTTATCAACCTCGATCCGAAACCATCCCCCCCACACTAAGGCAAACTAATAGCGGAAAACTCAGCAAAGAATGTCATTTCTTCTCCACTTAAAACATCAAGCTAAAGCAACGTAAGGGCTCTAGGGATCAACCAATCCAATTCAAAATAAAGAGAGACCCTCATTTCATGTCTCATATAGTTAAAAAAAAAGTAACATTTGTCAAACATGTCGAGCCAGTTATGTTCCTTCCCAAAGAAGCCCCAACGTAGCAATCACTGCCTACAATGGGTCAGAATGAAGCACTAAGAGAAAATATATCCAAGTAAGAGGGATTGTAGAAGTATCTGCCTTAAAAAAAAAAAAAAAATAAAAAGAAGCTTGCAATGGTAAAACACAAAAACAAAAACACCAAGGTAAAGAGAAAAGGCAAGTGCTAATTAATCAAAATTAGTAAAGGAGGTCCTAGGTAATAAGAAAACCTGATAGAAGTAATAGGTTCGAGCCTTTACCTTTTCTTGCAAAACTTCAAAACCATAGCCCACATTACAATCTTATTAAAGTCCTTTCCAAATGAAAATGGATTGCTTGGTTTATATGAGCCAAATGCATTGCCAAGGCCAAAGAAGGATACTAGGGGATAGATCCTCAAAACCTACTTAAGATGGTACGAATCTAAGCCCAACAGGAAACAACATCAAATTTAAGCCCTCATATTCTGCTTAATTTTCAAAACCCTATAACTTAACCTACATTATGATCCTAAAGCAAAGCCTCCTCAAATTAAAAGATTGGTTGCCCATCGCTCTGCCAAAGTTTGTATAAGTCGTTGCCTAAGCCCCCGAGGATTGAGAGTTTGAGCCAAATAATCCCAAACACCGAACCAAGTAAGAAGTCGGAGGTGACCAAAAGGATGGGAAAGGTACGAAATACTATCACCATCCAATCAAGGTAAGGTCGAGCTAGAAGAGAGGCCAAACTCCCACGAAAAAAAGAGTTGCCATTCCAAGGATGTAGAGCTTGACGACACCCTATCCATGCCATTATGTGCATCCCTAACATGTGACTGCATTTTTATAAAACTTTTGGCATGAGCTTCGCATACATAGAGGCATAGCTCCCTGTGGAAATAAAAGTCACCAATGCAATTCAATATCATATCCAAATATGTAATAGACATGCATCATCAACATCATCATAATCCTAACATCTATCCATATTCATGCATCTATACATATATCTGGCTGTTTAAATCATAAATATCCATCCTATTTGAAGATAACAAATAAACTGCCTGACAAAAACCAAACTCTAATGTACATCCAGGGTATAGTGCGAAATAAAAGCTAGGCCCACGACAAAGGGCATTCATGTAGGGTCAAAATCAATGTTTGGATCGTAATCTTCAAAGCCCAGCTCAGAAGCAGGCGGCTGACTATTGGAAGCACTGACATCCTACAAAGAGGAAGAACCCAAATCAGCAAAGTAGATAGATAATTAAACAAAGTAAAAATCAAAAGACAAAGACAGTATACCCTGCCACCTCCCATCTGAGCCAACCATACAATTAAAGTGGCTACCTCAGCCTAATACTAGTCTCTTTTCATCTGGAATTGATCCCTCTCTATTTGGTACCAGTCCCTTTAATCCTTTATAGCAGTAAACTCGGCCTAGAGCACAAATTCATGAGCCCGACACCACAAATCCACCACTTCCTAGCCCACAGCATCGTTGGTCCAAAAGGCAACCTAAGAGGGGGGGTGAATTGAGTTTTTCGAAGATTAATACTAGTTAACATTAATTAAAATTAATCCAAGTAATGTAACAGTGATCAATCTATATGCAATGCAATGTAATCAGAAAAAATAAAGAAAACAGAGCAATAAAAGAGAGACACAGATTTACCGAGGTTCAACCACAAACCGTGGTTTACGTCCTCACCCCAAGACCTCCTTAAAGTCTTCTTCCACTATGTAATCACCTATTACAAATGGGCTACTGATTAACAAAGTGCTCAGCTCACTATACAAGAACTCATCATCGAGCTCTTCAATTTCCAAGTGGTTTTGTCCAAGCTTCACTCAAACTTACAAGAGTTTTGCTTTCACAAGAGAACTCTCAAACTCTCAATTACAAGTGTATAAAAGTATACAAGTAACTCACAAACTCTCTAACAAGAGTAAATTTTACAATCAAAACTCACAAGAATAAAACAAGAAGAATGTTCAGGAATATCAAGTTGATCATTGATTCTTGTCTCTTGTTATTTCTTCCTCTTGATTCTTAGTTATAAATGCAGGTGGAGGCTTGTATATAAACCCTTACATTAATTCCATCCGTTGGAGGTAGTTGGGCTTCATTAATGCACGTCCAGTCTATTATAATGTTAGGAAAACTAGCCATTATATCCAAGGAGTCGGCTCCAGAATTATGGAGTCAACACTTTCTGCTTTTGCATTTACCAGATGTTATTCACTAACTTCATGAGTCCACTCTTCATATCAATGAGGCGACTCCTTGTTCATCTGTCTTCACATCTTTGGCTTATGCTGTCATTAGACGACTCTTCATCTTCAGGAGTCCGCTCTTTGTTCATTCAATTCTTCAGCCTTTTACTTATGTTGTCATGAGGCGACTCTGTCTTCATATGTCCGCTCATTGACCATTTCATCCTCAAGCCTTTACGTCTGTCTTCATGAGACAACTCTTCATCACAATGAGTCCACTCATTGTCTACTTGGTCTCCATGCTTGTTGCTTTTGTGATCAGGAGGCGACTCTTCATCTTTCATGAGTCCGCTCATTGATCATTTCGTCTTCAGGCCTTTTGCTTCTGTAACTATGAGGCGACTCCTCATTTTAATGAGTTCACTCATTTTTTACTTTGTCTTCAGGCCTTTTTACTTCTGTGACCATGAGGCGACTCCTTGTTTTCATGAGTCTGCTCATTGCCTAGATATTTGCATTCTATCATTCACTTATCCAGATCATTTTAGCACTCGTATAAGATCTTCAAGGAGTATCTCTTTGGGGTATGATGATCAATCAAATCTTCTTAACTCATCAGAGTTAACTTCTATTCAACTTGGATTGAATCAATCATTAGATATTGATCTTCTCTTGACTCTCAAACTGTCAAAGTTACATTAGATCAATGTAGATCTTTTCTTCTTCATTTGCAAAGTTTCTTCTTTCATTGTAAAACATCTTCTTCAATGCCAAGCTTCCTCAATTACGTAGAGTTTCATAATGCTTCATTGCTGAGTTCTTCTCTTTGCTAGCAATTCCTCTTTCTTCTTTAAGATCATATTCAATGAGACTTTTGTAGGCTTGATGAAATCTCTTCATACATCTAGTCTTCATTGATTCTTTATATTGTAGAAGAATTCTTTACTTGGATTCCAAGTAGAGATCAGACAATCATTGTGAGTCATCTTCTCAGTAACTTCAATCACATTATCTGGAACTGAACTTTGCATACTTGATGAAGTCTTCTCTTGAGCATTTTCAATCTCTTCAATAATCAATTCCTCTTCAACTGATCTTTGCACTTCTTCAACTATTCTTTGCATATTCTGATGAAGTCTTCAGTCTATCTTGCAAATCAATCTTCATTGAAACTATGCATACTTGATAGAAGCTTTATTTGAACAACTATAATCTCTTCGAATGTAGAACATTTGTTTGAAGTAGAGATAGGCATCAATCCTTTGTTTGGTTCATTGCATAGCTCTTGGAATTCATTGCTTGATCTTGAATTTGTTGTGCATTCTCTTTGACATGCATTAGACTTAAGATTGAACTTTAAGTTTAAATTATGAACTTTGTTAATCTGCACACTAAGTAGATTCATTAGTAAAATAACACAAGGTTTAGTTATCATCAAAATCAACATGAAAATTAACCTTAAATCAACAAGCATAGCCTCCAACCAACACCTGGAACTAGGTAAAGGCACCTACAAATCGAGCCCCAAAATGGGTGGCGTAGTTGGTCTTTGGAGAAAGTAGAACACTAGCGCTCAGTTGGTGCTCCCCATGCAGAATAGGAACCCCCTCAACCAAAGTCCCAAACATGTACTCGGGAGGATCCCTAGCCAATCGAAACTCGTCATGGAACTAGCGCCAATGCCGATCTCCTAGATAGGATTCCTAGGACTCATTACTAAGAAAGAAGATCCTCAACAAAGACATCAGGACCAGATATTTGACCATCTCATAATAGACTAATCAACAAAGGGCTACCAAGTCACGTTTGTCACCTCTATCAACTCTAGATTCGCGCGTAATCTCAGACTAGCAGGCCACTTGATCACGAGCCCATCTCAGAGCCCGAGGATAGAGGTTAGCCTCTGCTACCTCCAGACGAGGAACCGAGAGATACTTGTAGCTCCACCAAACTAGAAAGGGCCAAAAACCGGTCACGCTACCCCAGCGAGAGGAAGTCCGGACCCGCATGGATTAAAGGAAACAACCAAAAGAGAAAGACCCGCAGCCTAGCTCTAATAAAACTCCTAAATCAGCTACCAAACTCACCAGCCTAAAAGGAATGATCGACCTGTTGTTGTTGTTGTTGCAGAAGCAACTAAATACAATGTAAAAGACTAATTGTCGTCTCATAAAATCCCATTGATTAGGTGGCAGCTCCACAGAAAAGGTACGCTCATCCTAATTAAGCCAAGACACAAGAAAAGCAGAGTGCTCAGGAGGTGGTAAGTCCAATAAAGCATAGGCATTGGCCCTACTAACTGGCTGCAAAGTGATCTGATGGCCAATAAAAAAAAAAAAAAAAGCCCAGTAATGATAGCATAGTCTAATGAAGTCGGACCCAGCTCAAAACCTATGAAATGAAAGGTCTCTTTCTCACCGAACCATTTCTCTATCAAGGCCAACACCAACTGGCAATTCAGGCAATTCGTCTATAATCCCATGAAGGCCAACCCGATCTCTCCAAGAAAGCCACGGTAGGATGGAGCAGCCTACTACATGATGCTGTACACCTAGTGAATGGCCCTTCTAAATTATTTATGAACCTTGGGAGGTGGCAGATGTTATCGTGAATAAACACTAGGGTTATGAGCCAGATCTCCTAATGGGGGAATATCGAGAACCTCCAAGTCCCCTAAGTCTGCGTCTGTCTGTCTCCTCCTGGAAGAATCCCTCCTGTAGCCAGTCGCAGGGTCTCCAAGGCTTGAAGCCTCGTCCTCTATACCCATCTCCTCCTCAAAAACAGGCTCTACTGGAGGAAAAGGATCGACTGGAGGTATGCCTCCACTCCCATTCTTGCCTGAAGAGGTCCTGCCCACTAACATGCGACTATCCCTAGAGCGATTAGAACTGCTGCCTGAGTCAGTGCGAGCTACCTTCCTGGACCGGCATCTCTGCTTAAAACAATCATCACCCGCATCTGCCATCCTAAAAATCAAATCAAGGTAAACGTATCAATATATGGTATAAATAACTCAAAAGAAAAGAGGTACATAAAAATGAAATGAAGAAAAGGAATAAAAGGAAAAAAGCGATGCAAATCCTATTCCCCTACCCCTAGTAGAGTCTACTCTATCAGATTCCTCATCTTTCAGGTTTTCTAAACTTTTCCCCTCAAAAGTTTTTTTCAAAATCAATTCCTAAGATTTTTAAGCTCTTTCCAAAGGTTTATTTCAAAATCGGAATCTAAAGTTAATTTCAAAATCAAATTTCAAAGTTTCATTCAAAATCCATTCTCAAAGGTATTCTAAGCTTTTTCTTCAAAAGTTTTATCAATTTCTAGGTTTCTTTAAACTTTTCCTTAAAAAGTTTCAATAAAAATCCACTTCAAGGCTTTTCTAAATTTTTTCTTCAAAAGTTTTATTCAAAATTCATTTCAAAGGTTTCCTGAACTTTTCCTTCAAAAAGTTTTATTTCAAATCAAGTTTCAAAATTTTCTAAATTTTTCCTTCAAAGAGTTTTATTCCAAGTCCTACTGAGTTTCTTGGGGTCTTCTATGCCAAAAAGACCCTACCCTCAAAAATTTTATCTCTTTTTCCTTCAAAAAGATTTTATTTCAAAATTTTCTAATTTTTTTCTTATTTCAAAAAATTTTGGCAAAATCTCATTTGTAAATGGTCCTTACAACTCCCAAAACTCTGTAATAGAACACAAACCATACACCCCACAGCATCACAAGTACATAGCATGGACGAACATAAAACAATCTTTGCACATTCTCAAGGCTTTCGAATTCTCCAGCAAACATTTCTATTTTTCAAAAATCCAAGGGTTTTCAAAATGCTTGCAAGATCATTCAAAGGTACTTCAAATATTTTTTAAAATATTCTCATATTTTTCTAAATACATAACACGAACAATTCAATCTATTTTTTTAATTTTCCCTATTTTTTGAAAAAGAAAAATTCAAAAAAAAATTTTAAAAATACTAAACTTCCCACAGTTATTCTCAACATTTTCTAAGATGCGCGATACAAAAATTTGACAAGAAAACACAATACCCAAAGCTATATGAGTAAATTTCTTATTCCTACAGGGAAGACCTTGCGAGTCAACATGTAAAACTACCCAAACTCAATCAAACATGCATCAAAATGCAAAAACAATCCACCAGAATGTTCAAACCACATCAAAATAGAGATTTTGACTATTCATACAAGTCAAATGAAGTTCTACACATCAAGATCAATACAAAACAAAAAGCTCACCTCTTAGAGTTCTCCGATAAAATCTTCTTCTTCGGTAATAATTCTGGCGACGGTGATCACTTCCGGCGACTCTCCGGCATCCCCTAAGCTCACCCCTTCAATGTTTAAGAGTTCCTTCTTGCAAAAACTTCAAGAAAAGCTCTTAGAATTCAAAAACTCAAACCAAACCCATAAGCCCCAAATGAGGGGCTGTTCACCCTTTAAATCTTTAGGCCTAGCACCACTAGCAGTGGTGCCAAGGCAATATTAAGCCTGACCCCACTCCTAGTGGCAACACAAGCCAATTCTGTGTAGTTTTACCTTTTTGCTCACCAAAATTCGATTTTAAATGCCCCTTTAGGCTAATCTGCAATTTTCAAGCTCTAGTCTTCAAAACCTTCCAACTTTAATCCCTCCAATTGCCTCGTTGTAACTATGGGAACCTTTACTTTATTGTTTTCTACCTTTGACAAGCAAAGACAGAAAAGGAGGGGCAACTGTAAATATCATATTTTTTTTCAGCTCGACAATCTCCAGCCCGATCGGACTCACATTCAAACAAACACGAAAAAATTCAAGCCCAACCAGTTTTCCAAACTCAATCAAGTTAATCAAACGTTTCACGGGCGTGCCAGGCCCAATATAGGCAAATAACCAAAATGCCATTGGGGCATTATTCAATCGAATTCCAGTTGGCACGTCTTCTTAAAGACGATAAGTCCATATTTCAACCTCAGTTTCAATTCTAATTCCAGTTCAAACCAGTCAAACTCAATTTGGTACCTCTTTCGAGAAAGATGATCCCTCAGACGGTAAGTTCATCCAACACGACACGTTTACCAAAAACACAAAACCCCTCAGAACGATAAGTCCCTTCATACCTGTCAATTGGGACGGAATCCAAGTTGTTAGCTCAAGAAATATCCTAATAGAGAGGGGGGGGGGGGGGGGTGAATTAGGTTCTTTCAAAATTATTGTGGAACTTTAGTATAAACAAAAATAAATTTCTACTTAGATGGAGACAAACACTAAGCAATGCTGATACAACTTAAGATTGCTAACAAGCACAAGTAGCATGCACAAACATTCAGCAATTAGCATACACACATTCAGCAGTAAGCAAAGAAAAGAGATTTACAAAGGTTTGGCTTAATCCTTACCTATGTTCTCTCTTCCTCAATCCCCTCGAAGGTATTTCACTATGTAATCTTCTCTTTACACAGCTGCTAGTTTCTTCAAGTGTCCAACTCATTAGTAGATTTAAGGATTTACACCAAATCCTTACCACCAAAAAGCTTTAATCGAAGCTCTCGATTTTACAAGTGTGTTACCCAAGCTACACTCAAGCTCTCGAGGTTTACAACAACCTTTTCAGAAATAATGAGGTTACAATAGAATGGGTATCACTCTTAGAAGTGAAGATAATAAATGTTACAGCTCAATGGTTTCTCTCAGTTAATGGCAGTTGCAAAGTGATGAGAAAGATTTGGGGCTTTTGAATTTTTACACTTTAAGATCCTTGTCTCTTCTTCATAAGTGAGTTTGAACTTATATATTTATAGTCTCTCATGAGAAATAGCCATTAGAGCCGTTGAATGTGCATTAAATGCACGAGCGACTAAGACAAATTCAAAAATCTAACTGTTTGAGCGAATTATCGTCGCCTATCAAGATTGTCAACAATTTTCTGCTGGTGTCGCCAATCTGACTTCATTCTTTCTTTTGCTATAACTGTTTACTGAGATTGTTAACAATTGTTTCTCTGGTGTCACTAATCTTGGCTTGCCACCTCTTTTGATGTTGCTCTCCAATAAGATTGTTAGTATTCTTTATCTCATGCTGCCATTCTATCTTCTTGCTTCTTTTACCATTTGTTCTTCCACAAAATTATCAGTATTCTTTATCTTGTGTTGCCAATCTATCTCCCTACTTCTTTTGTCTTTTTGCTCTCTGTCAAGATTGTTAGCAATCTTGGTTAGTGTCAGCAATCTAGTTCTCTACTGCAGTTGTTGTTGCTATCCACAGATCGTCTTTTATTCTTTTCGCCAATCAGTCTTCGATGGTGTGAATATATTTGGGCTCTACTGATCTTCTTGATAGCTCTCTAAATTGCTTAAGCATGTATATCCTTTGGTATCCCTTTGTTCATCAAACTATTCAAAAGTCAACAAACTGCTTGTGCTAGTGAAGACTTTCACTTTGTCAAACTATCGGGTGCCACCAATCTCTACATTGTCAGCAATCTTTGATATACTTCTGTTATTAGCTTTCTCCACAATGTTTTAAGAACAACTTTCTCAAACTCCATGATGCTTTTAATGAATTAATATGGGGATCAAGGGTCTTCACTGGCCATAGATGTTATTAATCACATGTATATCCAAGCCAAAATCCTTCTTCTACAGGTGTCATCACTTTGATTGAGGTGCTGCAAATATTGTTTTTGTCACAGACTTCACATGTGCCATTAGTAGTGTCGGCACTCTTATGAGGTGTTGACAAGATCTTCTATGGTACTCTACAATTTATGATTGCCCATAAATCTGAACAGGTTTTATCATACTAAGCTACACACTCAAGTTAAACACATTAGTTCATATTAACTAAGTTTTGTTATCATCAAAATCATCTATCAACTATAGAGATCAACTCTTGAGTCAACCGAAGTCCCCGAGATGGTAGAGCGGTTCACTTCTGGTGCTTGCTAGCCCGCCAATGTAGAATGTCCGCTATTTGGCACGTCGATTAGGAAAGTGCCTAAGGCCCCGAGGTGATAAGACCATCCAGTAGCTTCTCGAGATCAAGCAGTCTACGGAATGAACATACACCGTCAGAGTGATGGAAACACTCACAGGCATCGCAACTGTTAGAATGACGGAAAAGCTTGCAAACAGGTCAACATCGGCAATGCCAACAAACCCCCTATGTCACGAGATCGAACACACTTCTTGGCCATTACACGTTTACTGAAGGACGAGATACCTTTAAAAATCAACTCGTCACACACCATCAGGGTGACGTAAACACTCAAAACATGGGTCAACACTAGTGCCAGCTAGCCTATTCCAGTGAAAAATGACCAAAATGCCTCTAGCAAGCCCCACCGGCAGGCTTCTTGCAAAAGCACCTAAGACTTCAAAACGGTAAATCCACCCTTCCCGAATTATCCCAAATATAATCTACCACATTCCAATGCCTTCCAGTCACATTCGGATCGATTCCGAGAGCATCTAGTTAAAATAACCATTTTGCCTCTAAGCATCCAATCGCCTCCGGGAACCACACCGGCTCTGGGTATCAAACTAATTACCTCCTAAGGATATTTTTAACAGTATTCCCAACCTTTTGGTACCTTCCAGATCATTCCGAGTCCATTCCGGTAAATCTAGTGTGAAATGACCATTTTGCCCCATGTGGGACGGTTGCCTTTTCCAACCATACCAGCTCTGGGTATTAAATCGACAACCCCTCGGAGCCCTCTTAATGGTATTTCCAATCCTCAAGTCTTATCACAAACCACTCCGGGTCGATCCCGGTGCTCCCCTAAATCAAATGACCGTTTTGACCCTACTAGGCTGGTCACCCTTTTCAACCACTCATGTTCTAATCATCAAGCCAATTACCTCCAAGGCACTCTTTAAGGGGTTCCCGTCCACTCTCGGCCAAGTCTTGCTACTTGGATTCTTTCGAATCATTCCCAAAGTTTCCGAAGTCACTCTTAGTGAAACCGGGCAAAAAATTGTATGGTAGTCACTAAGACAGGCACCCAAATCCTCTACCTTGTATCGTAAGGGTCAAAGATCTGTTTCTTGTCGTCCTAACAACTTTCCTAATAGGCTGGATTTGGCTTGCCGCTATTACAACAGGTGCCAAGCCAAATTTTGGTTGTCTATAAATACAAGCCACTCCTTACGTTTTCTAGATCTAAAAAATACTCCAGAAACTCTACCTCTCTGAAAACAAACTTCGAGTTGTCCCAAAATCTCAAATTCTCTTAAGCCTCATTTAAATCCTCACCTCCATATAATCCATACACTTAAACCCTAACCTCCAAGTATCCTTTAAAGATCAAGTGCTACCCTATTGAAGTTCTCAAAGTGTTCATCAAGTACAAGTTCAAAGGATCTATCAAAGAAGTAAAACAAAGAAGAAGACAAGTCTGAGTGAAGTCCACCATCAAAACATCAAAGCAAAAAGAAGACAAGGTAGAGTTTCTGGTTAAATTACGCAATCCCCACTTTCTCTTCTCCCTCTTAAGCCACTTTGGCTTTCTTCTATTTTAACCCCCATCTTCTACCCCCTCTTCTTGCATGCTTGAAACAAGGGACCTCCTGGTTCATGCCTAGAAAGGCCTTAGAGGAAATCACCATGTCGGGGATTTCTTTGAGTTCATCCTAATACAGTGTGGGTTCGACCCCCTTGGTTATATGGTGAAGCCTAACCTTTTATACTCATGGCCCTATTGCATTGTTGCTATCATAATCATGCATTCAAAAATGTTTTCAAACTTGCATTAAAGGTTGCTTTCAAAACTTGCATTCAAAACCTTTTTTTTTTCAAAGTTGCTTTCAAAATCATAACCTTAAGATGATTCTGACCACTCCTTGATTAGGATTGTTTTAGGAAAGTATTATATTCAATATAACCATCAAGGTCCAAATTTGTGTTCAAACCCTAAATTATTTTTCAAGAAATCACAACTCTAAGGTGATTCCCATCATTCCATGGTTAGGGTTGCTTTAGGAAAGTGTAATATTTAAAGAGGAGTTTCCAAAGTCCAAATTAGTGTTTCATGCCCTAAATATGTTTTTCAAAACTTTAATTTTCAAATCTCTCTAAAATTAGTGTTGTCTTAAAGTCCAAGTCAAAACCTTAGGAATCAAGCCTTTTAGGAAACCCTAGATTTGACCTAGCCAACATCCTTGCATTTATGACATTTTTTGCATCAAAATATTTTCAAAATTCATATCATGTTTCCAAACATAACTCATTTGAGTTGTTTTCAAACAAAATCATAGTTTTCCTAAAGTAATGCATTGCATGAAATCATGAGTTTTGTAAAACTAAATCATTCCCTTTTCAAATCAAATACTCATGTCCCTTTTGAAATAAAATCAAACCATCTATTTTTAAAAATTAAATCAAATCTTATAATTTGGAAAACCCAATCGAATATCCTATTTTTGAAAATAAAATCTAATCTTCTGTTTTATGAAATAGAAATCAAATCTTTCCTAATTTCAAAACTTTTCGAAAACAAAACTTTTCTTTTTCAATTGAAATCCAATCTTTCCAATTCAAATGCATTGCATAAACCCAAGGTCCTAAGATTGCTTAAATTCCAAGTTACCTCAAATCCAGGTCAAGCCTTCTCAAACTCTATTTTCCAAATTCAATTCTTTTTAAATCAAATCTTTCCAAATCCTGACTTTCCAAATTTCCAAAATCAAACATTTCCTAAATCAAGTTTTTCCAAAATCAAGTCTTTCTTAAAATGAAAACTTTTCTAAAATAGAACTTTCCTAAAATCAAACTTTTCAAGTGCAAGTTTAAACCCTAGGTTATCCAAAGTCCTAGGATGCCAAAACCCTAGTTCAACCCCTAAAATAGAGTTAGGAAACTTCAACTCTTTTCAAAATCAAGATGGTTTTCAAACCCCAACTTAAGTTAAGATGATTTCAAAATTCAATTTAAACTTTTCAAAATAAGCCCAAGTTCTACTTCAAAGTCAATTTCAAATCTTCAAATCAAAGTTTAAATCAAACCCTTTTCAAATCAAACAAGACCCCAAAGTGTTTATTTTTAATCGTACGCCAAGTTCAAACTACGACTAACCTGATTCCCCAACAAAGGGATACGTAGGCAACCCTCATTGGTGCGGTCATAACCTTTTTCAAAATTTCAATTTCTTTTTTCAAAATATCTTTCCAAATTCTTTTCATACACTTGCATATCATGCATATTATCATTCCCAAAGTGATGACATAAACCTTCTTTCTAAAATTCTCAAAGTGGATATATTGAGCATTGGATAACCGAAGATTTTAAATGAGTGAACCTACGGTGAAAAGACATATAGGTACCGTAAGGGCAAGATAGGGTGATAGCCTAGTGCATCTTCTCTATACATAACCAACCTCTGAACCTAGAATCACTGTTTTCAAAAGACCAAAACTAGAGTCATTTTCAAAATGAGCTTTAATCTTTCCAAAGGTTGCCAAAGAATCTGTTTTCTCTATAAAAAAAAACCTCTCTTGAGGAAGTTTTTCCAAAACCTATTCAAAAATTTTAAGTTTATGTCTTCAAACTTAGATTTAGGTGACGTAACTTACCTTGACAAAGTTAGGTGGTGACTCCAAACTTTTTTTTTCAAAAACCTTTATTCAAATTAATTTTCAATTCAAACCTAATCGCACTCATCCTTCTAGGAGGATGAGTTCTAACGAGAGAATACCATGTGTTTCCCACATATTTCTCGAGTGCGAAAAACTGAGGCGTGGCAGTGTCCATGGGATAATCGCTTCAACCCACTTACATCAACCTATTGGACACCCATTTTCAACCCACTCTAACCCGTTTACAATTGGGCCTACTGATAACAACCCAATTACAATTGCTAATACATTTGGGCAGGTGTGGATGGCTTTTTAATGTGCGAATTTGGGCAGGTCCATAATTTCGGGTTGGAATTGCCACCCCTAGTAAATATGCAGAATATAATATGAAGGGGTAATTATACTTTACCCCTTTATGGTTTAAGCAAAAGTCAAATGACCCCCCCTATAGTTTAAAAGCAAACACATAACACAAGGATGCAAAATGGATGGAAACCGTTACATTTAATAGAGATTCTTTCATAGGGTTATTTTAGTCATTTTATCTCTCCAAAATAGAACATTAAAAAGACAATTTGGTAAAATAATAAAAAATCTCATACGAAAAATAATTCTTTATTTTGACATAAAAAGGCAAAATTATTTTTTCTATATTCTATTTTGAAGAGATGAAATGATGAAAATACCTCTATAGTAGAATTTTCGTTAGATCTTACAGTTTCCATCCATTTTTCTGCAAATAAATCCAAACTATAGGAGGTTATGTGTTCATTTTTGAATCACAAGGGGTTATCTGATTTTAGCTTAAACTACAAAAAAATAAAGTGTAATTACTCCTACTATAAAAACAGCCACAAAGCCATACGATGTCATGTTTATTCCACACTTGCAGACCTGGCCTTACTACTACAATATAGGTAAGTGTATATAAGAGGGAAGGTTGGGTCAGAGGTTTAATTCTTGTCCTTTCCAAAATGGTGGAGAGTAAGCTTGTCAATGGAGCGGATCTATTTCAAATCAGACAGATCTAGACTCGATCCAAACCTAATAAACCATAAATCTAATCTGATTTGATAAGTCTCAGATTCGATAATTGATCACAGACCCTGTAATGACCCGAACCTCTTTTTTCTGAATTAATGTGAATTTTTTCTAAATTTTATATTATTTTAATGTGCCTTTGAGTCAAGATGACTAATTGAAATTTATGTTGTAACTTAAGCTTCTAGTGTGAGAGACATGGGATTATTGCTCCTGTATATCATCTTATTGCACACACACACACCCGTAGACACACACAAACACACACAACCTAGCCATAGAAGAGAAAGAGGAGGAGACGAAGAAGAAGAAGAAGAAGAAGTAGGAGGAGGAGGAGGAAGGAAGAAGGAGAAAAGATCAAGAGGAGAGAGAAAGTTGAAGAGCTCAGCACAAGCTTGGAAGCCATTATTGGAGCTTGAGCAGCTCGAGGGAGAAAGGTATGAACCCTAATATCTTATACATGTAAATACACATGTGTTGTTGTGTTTAGAGACTCCTTTAAGAATTAATTAGTTGGATTTTGAGAGCTTGTAAGTATATATTGATGGATTGTGAGTCGGGGTTGAAAAACTCCCAAATTTATACATGTTGGGTTTGTGATTTCAAACCCTAGATCATTTTGATTTAGTTGTTGGTTTAGCTTCATTTTGAGATATTGTAGTCTTCTTGGGTCAATCTTTGAACCCTAGAAACATTGGTAGAGTTTGGAATGGTTTGTATTGAAAATCTAAGGCTCGGAGAACCCATTTTTCGAACCAAAATATGCAAGGATCATCAGGACTGTGTGTATTATCATCCTGATGATCAATTTTGAAGCCTGGGGTAGCAACGGGTCGTCAAGACGCAATATTTTGCACCCTGATGATGGTATTTTTGGAAAATGTCAGCCTTCGGGTCGTCAGGACGCCTTGCTAATGTTAATGTCTGACAACTCCGACACTCTTTAGTAAAATGGGCATAACTTACTCTGTAAAACTCGAATTGATGCACCATTTGAAGCATTAGAAAGTAGACTCATACACCTTTGTAACCATATAAATTTTGTACTCTAATTCCTTATAGATTGGGAGATATGAAATTTTAAAATTGACCCAAATTTCTGCCAACAACATTATTTTCCAGAATTTTAGTCCATTTTTTATGAGACATAACTTCTTCATTCGAAATGTATTTTTGACCCATGACCTATCAAGTTAAAGGTCTTCAAGCCTATTTTCAAGTGAAATTAACCTAGGATGTAGTTTCACTGCCCTAATGTGAATGGGATGCAATGAAAGAGTCGGTATTCAAGAATTCATGTTTCAAACCTCAACTTTTATAACCTTGTTTTGCATTGGGTTCTTGTGTTTGATGCTTCTATGTACTCTATGTGTAGGAGCACCCTTGTTTAGCACCAATCCTTAAGGATAGAGTTGAGTAACGATATGCCATGAGTAAAACCCTATTACTTTTCAAATGTTTTAAGTTCAACTCCATATTATGCAATGTTTTTCATATGTTTTCAATGCATGAATGTTCATGTTCAATATAAATGTCATACTTTTAAATGCATGCAAGCTTTACTTATGTTATGAAATGAGAATCCATGGATTAGAATGCTTTAAATAAAAGAAATGCAAGATTTTTCAATGTATGGTGCCAACTCGAGGTCTTACATAGCAAGACCTTAAACTAGCAACGATGGTCCTACGGTAGGGGACGTGAAATAAACTATCGCCACGTTCGGGAGACGTCCCACGGGCTAAAGAGCCCTGTGTGTGACCTTCAAGGTTACTAATGCGGAGCCTAGCTTTGATGTCGGGTTGTAGCACACTTATGTTTTAAAATGAGAACTATGCTATATTTGATAAGTTATGAAATGCCATATCAAGAATAATGTTACATTATATCTCCTCTTTATGACAACATGTTTTGAAATGTTAAAACGTTTCAAATGACGTTTATGTTACTTATATTTCCAAGCTTACTCTTTATACGTTTACAAGTTCATACCCTTATACATAAATGTTTATCTATTATTATACGTTAGATATAGATGCTAGTCTATGATATTTTCATGCTCGTGTATCATTGTTATTTACTAAGCATTAGCTTACGTTTTCTCAAATGTTTTCAGGTAGCCAATCTGAGAGGCCCTAGGAGGAGGGCATATGTGGTTTTTGAGCTATAGCCCACAGGCCTATGTTATGTTATGTGTATTTGGATTAGACCCTAATGTTTTATCAAACTATAATTGTTATAATTGTGGTGACCTCAAATAAACCCATATGTATGTTTTTGTTTTAAATTAGGCATAACTTTGTCATGTATGACACAAGCTATGTTTTAAATTATAAAAAAAAATTTATTTTCGCAATTATTTATCATTTTAAATGATCATGCACAGGTGTTCAACTGGTTTATGTAATGCGGCCTTGTGTAGTCTTGCTATTGACCGGTTATACACCCTAAATCTGCATAGACCGAGTTATGGGGCACGAAAGACCCGATCCGATAATAGATGAGTATTAGACTTGATTACCCCATCCAAATCAATATCTTAAAAAAAAATTTTGGGTGGACGACTATCAATCACTTTTATTATCCATAATTAGCCTTCCAACTAGATTCCTTCAACATACTTGTCTTCTTTCTTCCCATAAATCTACCTCTCAGACTATATACTTCACTATTCATATCAATTAGTTGGTTCTCTATCCATACCAGTGGGTTGTTGTCAATGATGCAGAGGCTGTAGAGGGGGGCGACTGCAGATTGGGCAGCGGAGGGGGTAGGGTTGCGGAGCTTGTGGGACAGGGCATCGAGAAGGCCCTGCATGGAAAAAAGGCTTCCACAGCTGGAGATGGAGAGGTTGAGTAGCGTCGCCGTTGCGTTCTCTTCGAGATCGACAAGAGGAGTACAACGTCTCATCCAGGTAAGAGATCTCGCCAACTTCAGCGATGAGGGATCAGCTATCTGGGTCATCCTTGGTCGGCGATGAGGGATTGGCTTTCGGCTATCCTGGTCGCGGCGGCTTCATCACCAGGTCTTCGCTGTTTCACTTCCATTTTCAACTCCCTCTAGCTCAACCCGATCTCTTCCTTTCTTCTTTGTCAACTGTTAAAACTCGACCGATTGGAAAAAAGTATGTGTGTCATGGTATCAATGTATGTATATACCTTGCTTTCTGTCTGAGCTTCAAAGAACTATGCGTATTTTTTCAGATTCAAAGTATTGCGTGTTATTGGATTATTAACGGATCCAATTTGTAATCGGGTTTGGCCACATTCAATCCGTTAATAATCGGATCTATCGAATTTGAATTTACTGGGTTAGCGAATCAGATTTGACTTGTTGGATCTGAATTTGTCGGATCAATCCGAATTGAATTTGGACCAAACCTGATCCGTTGACAGCCTAGTTAAGAGGGATGAGATTAGGGTGACTCCAATGTATACAAGGTTCACACACACACACACACATATATATATATATATATATATATTCTAGATACTATCAGTTGGTTTTGAGGATTTTATATTATATTCTACTTGTCAAGAGGAAGGAAAAAAATAAAATAAAAAAAAGAAGAAGAAGAGTTGGACCAATTTTGTGACAAAGCACTTTTAAGCACAAAGGTGCACTGTTAGTGTTGCAAATGTAGGTGATTGTGTCTTTATATATATATATATTAGTAGTAGTTCACTTTGTGAACATGTTACACATTGTATGCCTTTGACATTAAATGTGGACAATTGAATTACTATTAGATGTCATGATATGTCAGTAGATCGTGTTGTACATAAAAATCAAAAAGGGAAAAGGACACAATTCGAGGAAGTAAATGACAAAAATTCCTTTTGTTGTAGAGTGTGTTGGTTTTGTTTTTTGTTTTTATTTTTTATTTTTTAAAAAATTAAAAATATAAAAAAATAATAAATAAGTGTATTTTTTGATTTTAAAATATTAATTTTATATTGTTAACAAAACGGTAACTTATAAATATCATCATCAGATTATAAAAATAAAAAATAAAAATATACACCTATAACACACAATAAAAAATAAAAACTAAACAAACTTTTTAAACAGACTAACTTTTTATTTGCAGTTTCTAAGCGAGCGATTGTGAGATAAATTAATAATAAAGAACAGAAGAAGGCATGTGCACTCCGTAAAAAAAAACTCGCGCGCGCTGTCGAAAAAGAGAAGAACGATGGAATTGACCAATTTTTGCAAAGCTGACTGATGATCAAAGAACGATTATTGTTCTTGGAACGCTAGCTTATACGATGCTTCTTTTTCCTTTTCTGCTCTCTCTCTCTCTCTCTCTCTCTCTCTCTCTCTCTCTCTCTCTTTCTCTCTCTTCATTTCTTTCCCCTCTCCTCCTATTCTTTTTCTCTGCCTTTGTTTTTGCAAAGGGCCAGTTCTTTGTTGCATTTGAAAATTATAAATTGAAAGCTGTCCACAGCAGGTTCAAAGAAGTACTATCATTTGGACCCAAAAAAAGAGAGAAAAGACTAAACAACAAACAAAACTTCAGAAATCATTTACTAAGCATTAAGAATGGTTATCCTATGTATCGACTTAGTATTTGGCAATGCAACAGTTGAGTGACCCCAATAATTCAGGCTTCGAATTGATTTTTTTTGTTGTTGGATAGTCAGTCTCAAGCATTTTTCCTTGGATGTCATTGATCTCGCATGCAATAGATTAATTGTTCAAAAGCTGAAATGGGTGACCCATGAAAATAATTTCCTTTTTAAAGTTGAACATTTAGCATTTTTGTGGCTCGATCTGAAGCTTATGCTTATCTATCCAGAGTATTATATATCTTTTATTATTATACAGTCCAGAGTAATCATCAACTTATTCTTTCCTCATCGTAACTTATTCTTTGTGGCTCTGAAGCTTATCTATCCAGTTCCCACTTCCCTACCCAGCCTCCCTTCCTTCCTTCCTTGGTAAAACAACATTCAAGTGATAATATGATGAGACAGTCTAATATTATGGAGTTGTTAGTTCAAGTTCAAGCCACAGCAGCAGCGGCGATGTTAGTTGAATATCATCAACACGGAAGTTCTGGTGCGTCAGAATTCGATGCCGAACACCTAGCGATGATGATGATGATGATGCTGATGATGATGATGTAGATTATCCCACATATATATATGTATATATATGGTTGAATTTGGTTGAAAATGCAGCTACATGCATCAGGATGGTTTGATAGGGATATATATACATGCTTCCATTTTAACTATTATCAGTGGAAAAATTAGAAGTAGTAATGGCTGGCTTATTAAATAAACAGTTTTAATTAACTTGAAGAAGATCACGGGCAGGCAGTCATACAAGATTAAAATATGATCAAATTGTGGGGGCACCCCTTCAAATGTCACAAAAAAAAAAAAAAAAGACAAACCCACAACATTTTGTGACTCTCTAATAGCAATTCTTTATTTCCAGCACCTCTGCCTATTATTATTAATGAAGAATCCAAAAGGACCATCATCATCATCATCATAAGAAAATCAGAAGCCTCGTCATGGGCTAAAATTAACCAATTACTTACTACGTACCATAGTCCTCTCTCTCAGGCAACATGGGGTGAAGATTGAGTTCCGGCCACCACGGCTGCCGCTGTCACCTTCCTCCATAAATTGATCCAATCCACCATGGCATCAGCAGCATTAGCAAACATAGGATCCAAAGGTCCCAGGCGCTCCTTCACTGCTGCAGCCATCTCAACCACACAATCCTCTGGTGAAACCACTGCTGCTGGCGACAACCTGAGTGACTGGAAGAAAGGGACCACTTCCTCCATCAGCTTCACCCCCTCCCACTCTTTCTTCAAACTCTCTACGGCATCACCCCTTTCCTTTCTCCACACATACGGCAGCCCACTTTTCACACCAAGCCCCATGTGGTCGCATACCAATTTAACACAAATTCCACACCATATGTCTTCCACTGTTTCCCACCTAAACTTTCCTTCCCCAGCCAACCTCAATGCTGGCAACAAAGCAGGACCCACCAACTCACGATCAAAACCTATGTTGATTCCGCTTACAGGCATCATCACCCTTGCAGGTACAGTCACAACAGCATCAACATAGCGACAATTCCTCAGCCCCGGCTTCAGGGCTTGTGTAGGTGCATCATAGTCTGCTAAATTAAGCCACAACCCACATGACAGAGCACAGCTCTCCCCACTCCGCAAGCTAAAAGGGTACCCACGAACAAAATCCACTCCCTTACGGTAAGGGTCATAGAGCGTGTTAAAGAAAAATGGAGTTGCTGGAGTAGTAAGGTTGGTAACATGCTGGGCCACAACATCAATTAAATCACCCTTATTGTCCCTGGCAGGGATGCAGTCATCATCAACTGAGATAATATACTTCTTCCGCAATATTAGATAACCAAAATAGCGGCAGGAGTAACCAGAAAAGAGAACACTAGTGGAGGAAGAGCCCACAAACAGGTCTATATCAGACTTATTATAGACATCGAGATTAAAGCCACTTGGTATTTTGAGTTCCTCTTTGAGGTCAGGATCTTTGACAATTATTAGGTGGAATCGTGAGAATACCAATCTCCACTCTTCCATGAAGGATGTAAGATCAGAGTGGAGTGCACCAATCACAACATCAACCTCATTATCCTTGATGCTTACTTGAGACATTCTCAAAGTTTGGGGTAGGAAGATAACGAAAGAGAAAACTCTGGTTTGGCAGTGCCCAAAGTTGCTGAGTTTAAATTCCAAATACTGAAGTGTGCTCACACAATGTTAATCAATATCAAAATTTCTCAGAGCATCCTGAGAAAAAGAATTTTGAAGGTCAGAAAAAAAAAAAAAAAAAAAAAAAAAAAAAAAAAACTCTTCCAGATTCAAGTACAGCAGATATTTTAAAAAATGACTTACTAGTGGGAAGGACAGGAGTCAGGACATGCTGGATATTAAGTGCCTGGATAAAAGAGAGGATTTCTTCTTTGCCAGTCGCAATAAATAGCTTCAAAATCTTCTCAGTCAGCTTCCCAGCTCTCAAAGTTCTCTGCCAGTTGAGAAAATAACGAACTTATGCAAGGATAATCTTATAACCTGGAGGAAAAGGGATAACTGTAATATGGTAGAAAGAAAATTTTCTTTCGTAAGACACAAGAAAGATTCAAAATAATCATGTAGCCAAGAAAGCACGACAAACATACTACATGAAAAATGTCAGATTTCCTATTATGGGACCATTTCATGCTCCACTCAGAGAGTACCAACAAATCTATCAAGCTAGATCCAAACTTTACAACAACGCAAAACTGATGTTTTAGTAATTTGACTGTAGGAAAGAAGTAGACTAAATCTATCACGCTAGATCCAAACTTTACAACAACGCAAAACTGATGTTTTAGTAATTTGACTGTAGGAAAGAAGTAGACTACGATAGGACTCAACACTGGGATCTCTCTCTCTCTCTCTCTCTCTCTCTCTCTCTCTCACACACACACACACACACACACACACACACAAAAACAACATGAAGTTGGGAAAACAAAGCACAGTGGAAGAAATTCTGAACCTAAACAACCAAACATTAATTATAATAGTAACTTCACTCCGTCAAAATTGACACTTTTGAAAGCAAGGATTAGAGTCACTAGACATATGACGACTTCAGCTAGCCTTTCAGTCTATCACAATTGGACCTAAAAACAAGGATTCCACTTGTAAGAGAAACTACATTATTACCTAAATTTAGAAATAATCCCTACTACAAGTTAGATGCTAGAGTGTTCATAATGGAATGACTTCTATCCACCGCAAAGATTTGATGTTTTAACAACTGCATTTAAAGTTAGTCATGGTCAAGATCCAAGACAGATGTCTTTCCAAAACAAAAAAAGCACGAAGCAAAAAGGAACTTAAAAAAACAACTATACAACCAAGATGCAAGTGATCTACCTCCCAAACTAAATGAAAATCCAAGCAAACTAATCCTCCACAAAATTTTAAAATTCCATCACTGGCCTTGTGGCCAGTGGTTTATGCTGCCTGTCCACAAGGGCGGTTCAAGCAATCAAGCTTGAAAGTCACAAAAAAAGCTTAAAAGAGGTGGGATGCAAATTTTCCCTGAACACCTCATTCAGGAATAGAGAACGAAGGGGTAAAAGGTAACCATTAAAGTGCTCTATCTTCTCAGCTGAAACACCCATACTGTTACAGGACACAGCATTATGCTATGGCACAATGGCGGAATAAACCGGAGAAACATGATAAAGAGTTTCAAAAAATGCATAGGTCAAAGATAGCTCCCAACACTGAATATTCCAATAGAAGATAAGTTTCTTCAACTCATTGAGGAAATGATTTAATCAATTTTATCAGTCATTTATTGAAGGCGTCCAGGGTTCATTTTTCATGCAAACCTGTCAAAACCAAAGAAATTCATAAAGCTATCATTTGATTCAAAGCTTTCAACATAAATGGCGAGTTCCAATTAGTTTTTAAGGTTGATAAAATTCTACAAGAAGTTAGCTTTTGTTTACATTACTCATCTTGTTTCAAGTTCATGATTCATGCATGAATTTTGTTTCATACAAAGCCACAGATAAGGGCAGTATCACTAAGAACGGAATTAATATCCAATGGACGAAAAGGCATCACTAAGAATGGAATAAATATCAAATGGATGAAAAAGCATCACTAAGAATGGAATTAATATCAAATGGATGAAAAAGCATTACCAAAAGACCTAATGCTCTAGAAATCCAAATGCCCTATGAAGCATTAACACCATGTGTCTGTCTCAAGAACAATAAAGGCAGGTTGAATAACGTCTATTATGAAAGAGCTTTGGGACCATGCCATATATTATGGCAAAAGTGGCCATGCACAGGTGCAATGTCATTTCCTAGTATTCAATGCTAAAAGTTGAAACTGCAAGCATCTACAGAATGCAAAAACACAACATTCTGCAGATATTAGACAATCCTATCACAGGGATGTTCCTGGACAAGCAAACTTTTAAAGTGATATTTTCAAATTTTAAGTGTTTACACGATATGACTTTTTGCTTAGTTACATGCTGAATGATTCAAGAACATACGAGCCAAAAACATGGATCCAGCAGTGGAATCAGTAGGAATCAGGTGATCCCCATTATTAACACGTGTTGACAAGCCAACAATGTGGAGATTTCAGGTGGCTGCTACTGGCCAAGCCCAATGCAGATATGAAATGTAGGGGGTCACATTGAATTATGAGGGGAGAGTGAAGCTGAATGCTCAGCACGATCCTAATGCCGAGTCATGGCCATTAAGAAAGAAGCCTATGTGCTATTTAAACAATATTAATCAGGGGGTAGAAGGGATTTCTAATTCCAGAGTGTATACATGCAAATCCTGTTTTCAAATGTTTACTTATGTTGTGATTGGGACCCTGATTTATCAAAGAAAAAGCAAAGGAAAACGAAAAGAAAAGGTGAGAAAAAAGAGAACAAAATGAATTTTTGTTCTCTTTTCCCTCACCTTTTCCTTTTCCTTTTCCTTTTCCTTTGCTTTTCCATCACCAAATCATTGATCTAAATACAACGTTAGAGTTTCCCAAAGGTTTCCAAGAGGATTAAAGTTTTGATTTTTAAAGAAATTTCCTACCCACTAGTTCAAGTTCCCCAGCTAAAACTGGTGCTCCTGGCAGCAATGAAGTAAACATATTTCTGGCATGAATATTTTTGGACGATCCAAAAAAAAAAAAAAAAAACTCTGGTACTTGCAACCAAAAACAATGCAACTACCCAATTCAATGTCACAGAGTGATCTGAAAAACGAATCATGTCCAAAGCAATAGCTGGCAAAGTATGAGAAATGTATCAAATCAGCTCTGTTAAGTGAAGTGAATAGATCAGCACAACTTCAACTATAGAATTCCATCTAGAGGGAACCAATCTGTATCATGGAATCATAATAAATGTAGGATCAACCAAAATCTATCTAGGGAGCATTACTGGATACAATAGTGAAAGCACAGCTTCCAAGTGTGAGATCTCAGGTTCAAGTCCGACGGCAGGAAGCTTTGCAATTAATGCCAAAGTTTATGTTTGCATCTGATCCACACCTCTAGCACCCTCAGTTAAATGGCAAGTAGGAGTTGGAGAATGGCTGCTGTTTTTTTGTAATCAACTGACATCTACCTCGTGTTGAAGAGTCAAAGAGCAAGAACCAAGAATGTATATACTATAAATTCAAATGGTCCCGTGGGAGAAGAATTTCAAGGAACATATGGAACTTTGCATTTCTAGGCAGAAAAGACATTTTCAAGAAAATTAAAATCAACTATGTATTTATCACTTTGCAATCTATTGTTCGCGGGTTACCAGCTAAAGAGATAAGTCTAAGACTAGGTTTGGGTCGGGGGATCCCTACCCCACCCCCCACCCCCCGTTTAGACATGCCTTCCCTTGAATCCGCGCCGAACCCACTTAGCACTCACACCGTTCCACCCTGCCCCGCAATCACTGAACCCCACCCCAGCCCGATATGCCCCGATAGTGTGAAGTCTCTGGCTCGCAGGAACGTGAGGAGGAATACCAAACACATCTGTTGTGCGGTCTCCATGGGGATGACTTTGGGGAACATCGAACACATCGCAGGAACGTGACGAAGCTTTTCTTATAGGAGGTGGCTTTTTGGGGATGACTCTGGACAGCTTTTGCTCAAAGGTCTCCTTAATTGAGATGGGCGATGAGTGCTTCAGGACAGTAGCAGAGAAAGAGAGAGGAAGAATAGCGAGGAGCTATATACATTTAGTAATTAGTATTCTCTCTCCCTAACTTCTACTGGCAAAGCTGACTTCATGAACAATTGAAATATTAAGCCTTGAAATCAAATTTGTGTTCTGGAATTCATTTGCAAGATACATATGTATACATACATAGGATGTATGTATATGTATAACAAATAGTGATGATGAATGGTTTTTATTAAAGGAACTGACAAAAAGCTTTCTTGGATGCTGTGTTGTATGCCTTTAATCCTTGCGCACGAACCAAAGCCAGATTGAAAAGTAGTTCTCATTTCGTCATCTATGATGTTACTTTCAGTCCCTTATGAAAATTTATTTCGACAGCACCCGAACCTGAACCCGATCCACTACTGATAAAGGCTACCCCGAACCCAACCCTAATGGGTCAGGTCGGGTCGGTCCCGAATAAAAGGACTTTTTTGGCCATCCCTATCTAAGACACTTGATTTCATTAATCCACATCACTGCCCACTTATAAGGAAGGAAAGAGAGAAGGAAGAAACAAGATGCAATGACATAAGTGACAAATAACAGCTCAACCCTCCTAATCAAGTAGTTTCATCAACTTCCAAAATTTGCCAAATCTCTGAACTTTTCTTTTTTCTTTTTTCTTTTTTTTTGTGCTGGTTATGCTAAGTACCCGCCATTTACGAGTTATGAGGATGTTGCACATCCTTGACAATTTGACAAATCATCATACACTGTCATTCAGAACATGTTCATAAAGGAAAGTTCAATTGTTTTTTGTAGCGTCCAGTTTCCCTTCAGATAACAGATCTTCTACTTTAGTGACAATATCATTAATACCAAGGGTGACTCTGGTAGGCATTCTATATGGTCAAAAGTCCTTCATGGAAAGTGTCTCTCAAGGAAGCACTTCTTAAACTTTGTGACTCCTCCATAGCTTCTACCTTACTCCATTCATACTTAAGGAGCAAAGCCTCACTAGAGCTTCTCATGATTGCCATTCATGGCCACCTTAGCACAGCCACTACCTTCAACTACTACCAGCCAATATCATCAATAACCCCAGCCATGAACCCCTATCACCTTACCTTCCTCTACGTAACCTCATCATTACCACAACCACCACTATGTGTTTCCACACATGGACTTTTAGTGTAGCTTTCTCAAAAGCTAGTCCTGACTGTAAAACAGCAGAAATAACACAGATTACATAAATGGGCTTTGAAAGACAAGTTCTTTTGGGCCTCATTTGGGCCAGCTAAAAATCTATGCCAAATTCTTCCTAAGTCATTAAAAAATCAAGAGCATGAGATTATTGATTGTTGCCATCTCCAGTGAAGAAACTGGCTAATCGTTCCTAATCTCATCATTTCTTCTTCTTTTTTTTTTCCAATAAATATAGTTAATCTCATGATTATGTATGCATCTAAATGAGCTTGGCCAAATGTTTCTCATCCAAATACGAGCATTTTGTTTTGTCATGCTCACAATGTGAACTTTCAATGTTAAAATTTTGCTAAGCCTCTCACAGCTAAAATGCTAACAAAAGCAAATCCTTAGTAGCAAAAGCTTTAAGCATTTATTTCTTAATCAATTTTATGAGGTACAAAATTAGCACAAAAACTTTTTAAGTTACAAAATTTCATTGAACTACAAGTAACCCATATGAGCATTGAATGAAATAGTCAATGTAGATGGATGGGATCTAAGAAGCACGGACACCTCCAAGAAGATGCCGTGTCCATGTCAAATACCATGTCGAACACTACACTCGTCGGACACTCTCCCGACATGTGTTGGACACACGTCCAAACATGCCTTATTATTTTATTATTATTATTATTTTTAAATCGAACACACTTCAGACACTTAGAAGACATGTGTGTCCATAAGTTGGACAGTAGTGTCCATCACTTACACATATTAAATATGTTGCAGGATTAAAGAAACCAACTTGGAATCCAATTGTAAAATAAAATCAATATAATTTTATACCTAGTTGGATGTTTAAAATATAGAATACGTGGTTTTTAATTTTAATTAGTCTTTTTATGCATTTTTTGAGTAAAATGTTTCCATATATCATATAATAAAATACAAAATATATATAATTTTGTCATGTCCCTACCTTGTTGTGTCCTGTATTTTCTAAAAATCACCGTGTTAGCGTGTTCATATCGTGTCGTGTCCATGTCGCTATCCGTTTCAATGCTTCTTAGGATGGGATGCTAGCCCACCAACAGCTGGAGGCAAGTTTCCTTCTTATTAATGCTTTCAGAAGTACTAGTTAAAGGTCTTAAGAAAGATGTATGATGCAAAATGACAAATTTACAAAAGGATTGGAAAAAAAAGGTATGTTGTCATAGAAAAAGGAACCAACAATATAAGTTCTTCCACTAGATGGCAGTTGTAGATAACTACTTAAGGCGCCATAGTACTTAATGTATTATTCAACCCATAAAGTAGAAATTCTTCACCACCTACCCAAAAGCAAACGCGACAATCACTAACTGCTGTAGAACACAAATGCTAAAAACTTGAGATTCCAAACTCCCATGACAAATGAAAAATCTGAAGCAATATTTCTCATAGAGCAAGGCTAATAGGATTCAACTGATCAATAAAGTATAAGAGAACTGTTGAGGTGATATATATAAGAATCGCACAAAAAGGATATAATTTGACAACAGTGTTGCAACTGACAATTGAATGATGCAACCACCAATTGTGTATGAGAATCCTCTGTCTTGTAAAGTGTCATCCACAAAGAGTGTTTTCTTTGAATAACCCATGTGTAATGGGCTAAAAAGCACGAACCTTTAAGAAGCTTTTTTCGCCCATGTTGGACATGACATTTATCGGACACTTTTCCAACACATGTCGGACACACATTCAAATGTGTCGTATTATTTTTAAATTTTTAGAACCTGGCGATTTACGTATTTGGAACAACATTCTGAAATAGGTACACTTTCATTCCAAATCGATAAATTTAGCAATCCAATGCAACTCAAAGCTTCTCTTATTTATTTCTTTAGAGTTTACCTAAGTATGGACAAAATTAATTATAATACACTAAAATCCTAGGCGAATGGAGTTTTAGTATAACAATAGTTTAAAAAAAGAGGAGGGGGGGGGGCTCTTAGAAATGTGTTTTTACATAATTAAAAAGACAAAACTAGACTACGTTTTATTGGTTGTCCAATTGTCAAAAGAAAATTCTTCTAGAAGTATCTTAAGTTCCAATTGTGTAATTCATATAAGTCTAACCCTATCGAACCACATTTTAAAGTATGTGGCGTACCACGTTTTTGTTTCCGTTACATGTACCGGAATGATCCATGTTCCAGGTAACATAGCTTCAAGCACTTGAGGGACACGTGTCTATCACTGAAACACACATGAAGCACATTGCAAGTTTAAACAAAATAACTTAAAATCCAATTCTAAAAATAAATAAAAAAACAATATGGATGTATTTGTAATTCAATGTTTACGCTAGGGAATACATGGATTTTAATTTTTAATCAGCGTTATCTTGTAATTTATCATTATCTTTGAGTAAAATATTCAAATATATGACATATAAAGATACATAATATACATTTTTTCATGTCACCACCATGTTGTGTCCTGCAATTTTTAAAAATTGGCATATCGGCATATCCATGTCATACCGTGTCCATGTATGTGCTTCTTAGATAATTGGAAATTGCTTAATGCATGGAAAACTCATGCTTTCTAGTGCACTTCTAAAATCACCCACTTACTTTTGATGAATTTAATTCATTTTCCATTGTCTGATAATCTACATGTGTAAAGTTAAGATCATAAGGCTTTGACTTTTGACTATGTATATGTCAGGGCTAATACAAAACTAGAAAGGACGACACACTTGATAAGACAGTGGAGTAAAATAGGCGTTCATGTTGTATTTTATAATAAATCATTTGGATTTTAAAATAGGTAAGTGGAGTAATTCAAATATAAAATCCTTCAATATATTCTTTAACAGAATATTTTAAAAATCCTTTCATATAAAATCCGTTCATGTTGTATTTTAAAATATTTTACACATCGCAAGCAGATTTCACAGTCGTTTCTATGGTCTGCCAAAAACATATTTATAGAACCTGAAAGAGAATCATCCCAATTTCAAAAAAGTGAAATAGCATAAGAAGAAAACCAGGCATGAACAACAATGCATTTAACTGCAATAGGAAGGGTAATAGCAATTTTGATTTGATAATGGTGGGGTATTTACATAAAAAGTAAATAAATCCTCCCTTCCGAAAGAAATAGCTTTTTGTTTTAATTGAAAAGCAAGTTTCTTTTTGCTTTCATAAAGGTTCTTGCAGAAACCATTACCAAAGACAACTTCATTGCTTTTAAGTAGAGCAAAACTAAAAAAAAATCCAAAGCAAAGACCAGCCAAATTGAGCCTCAGTGTTAAGTTGTAAAATTTTAAAGCAAATTGTGAAATCCAAAAAGAAAAAAGAGGAAAAGAAAGAAACAAAAAACCAGCATCAATAAAAGGGGAAAAGCAAATTAGAGAATTCTAGACAAACCCATTACTTATCTTAGAAATTCTAATATGTCCTTCTATACCGCACCATAATATAGAGGAAGAACATATTGACCAATTCGAGGGAAGTGGCCAATACAACACCCAATCCAAGATTATTGACTGAAATCAACTAAACTATTTTTTTTTTTCATTTTAATCCTTCTTGTTTATCCACTACCTATATAACATACACACAAATATGTAATATATATGATCTACCAAATAACAACAGTATCCTGAGCTAATAAAACTCCTTAGGGTAATTTCTAAATTACGAAAAGTGGTATAAAAAAATAAGAGCTTGACTAAGAAAATTAAAACAAGATCTGAACTTAAGAACAAGAAAAACTCAATCTAAGAGCGGGATACAGTTCATTAAGAACAAGAAAGTAAACCCAAATACTAAGTGAAATCAGGGGCTCATACCTGACATATTTTACATGTGAATTTAAGCAGGAAAGGAAATATAGCCCGAATACATACAAAATATAGAGAGAGAGAGAGAGAGAGAGAGAGAGAGAGAGAGAGAGAGAGAGAGAGAGAGAGTACCAAGAAGAGCTCGAGAAGAATGTGTTCAGGGATGGGCGAGAGATCGGAAATGTTGGAAAGGTTAAGGAGGGCAGCGTCAATTGCGAGTGAAACAAGGGAAGGCGGGGTTCTCATTCATTCTCTTGCTACTTTCTCTCTGCTATTCTCTCTCTCTCTCTTTCTTTCTTTCTCACTAGAATTGTATATATCTACGTATCTATCAACAAGCATGTGAGCTAGGTCCAACCCATGCCACCAAATTGCAGTCTTCTTTTACCGAGCTCGATTTTTCTGATTTCTCCGTCCCCAAAATTTCAGAACCGGCGCTTGTGTGTTCGGTGATGCTCTTACACGTGTGTCGTGTACTCGCACGTACTTAACGAGACTTAGTGTTTAGATATAACTTTTATTTTATTAATTTATACTTTACTTTTAAATATTATTTAATTCCCTCTCAAATAAGTCAATTAAAAAAGTCTAGAGACTTCGTACATTTTTAGAAAGAATAAATTACATTAACGTCAACCCTCAAATAAGGGGCTTAAAAAAAAGTCTAAAAGCTTTATACATTTTTATAAAGGGTAAATTACGTTAACCTATTTTAAAATATCTTACCATGACAACTCTTCAAGCTTTTGAAATTACGCTAACCTCTTCCGTCAAATTGTGGCTAACAAAATCAATTTTAGGGACGGACAAATCAGAACTGTAAGAACATTACACGTGTAAGAACATCACCCAAATTGTTGATTTCCTATCGTTGTGACCAAACAATCACAAATCTCATCTCACTCTCTCTCTCTCTCTCTCTCTCACGAAGACCGTCAGTGCCCCCATACAGATATAGCGTGTATCTCTTTCTCTCTTTGTCTGTCTCTCAAACACATTGCCATTAAAACTGTCAATAATACCGGTCACCCCCCATTCTATTTTCATTTCTGCTCAAAACAACTGCAACGCCCCCGCCGACGATTACAAACGGCTCCTTCAGTTAGCGAAGGAACGATCCGTCCAAGAAACACAACCTCGCTAGGCCCGTCAATTTCGTCTCCACCGGCACTGTCATGCCGAACAAAGAGACCAATTGCAATTCCAAAATACGGGGATGGGTTTCAATGAGTTCAAATAGGCAGGCAAATCTGTCGGTAGGAGTTAGACGAGAAGAATCTTTCCCAAATTCAAATATAAATCAAACAATTAATCGGAATTTGATGTACGGGTTGGGTTTGGTTCCAAAGCCGACCTACAAGGCAGAGCTGTAGTGGTTTTTGGAGTAGTGGATTGAAATTCAATTTGATATGTTAATGGAGGTTGGATTGTTGGTCATGGAGGTCTGGGTTTTATTAGATATCCATATATATATATATATATATATGTATGTATGTACACACACACATATATTTATTGGCAAGCCACCAATACTTTATGTATTCCCTTCTAATTCTTTATACATGTAACTATATATGTTTATATACTATATGTATAAGTGGAACATATATACACATATATATGTATATATATTAGGTGTATGTGAATTTACGCATTGAATGAACCTGTTACAGGTTGCAAATATCATTAATGGCGGCTCCTATAGTTGGTTCTTCATTGCCCCAAACCCCACTAACCATTGCTTTTCATCATACTCCTCAACCCATTAGTGCTTTGTTTTGATTATCGCTTGAATACAACTTCAAAATTTTTATCTGGTTGGAAACATGTATGAAAGTTAGGTAGAACGTTATGTGGGCAAAGACCGGTTGAACTCAAAATATGGTTGCAGGTGTTCCAATTTTTTATTCAGATTGGAATGGAGAGTATTTGGGACATTTTTATGAAGGGGGTGGAAGACGAGTGGCTAGTGAGGGATGCGTGTGTGGCTGTGATCGTGGGTTTGGTATGCGGTTTAGAGGTGTGGGGCTGCTGCAATGGTGGGTGAAAAATGGTGAGAGTATAGTAGAATATAGATGTTTGGTTGTGGGATAAGGAAGATGGGGCTGTTTGGTTTGAAAGATTAAGAATTGTTTTTTTTTTTTCCACATATTATTCTTTATTATTATAAATAAAGGTATAATTGGTATGTTAAAATTTTTAAGTGATAATATTAGCATTTACCGTTTCTGTAAATAACAGCGTTTGTAAGGATGAGGAATCTGTTACCGACAACTAAAGCAGAAGGGAGATTGCTGTCATTTTCTAAATCACATAAAAATTGATTGTCATTGTCAGAAATCTCAAGGGAAGTTAATGTAATTTATCATTTTATAAAAAGCCACTTAAAAAAGTTTTTTTTTTTTTTTATTCCCTAACAAGCTTGATATTTAAAGTTTATTCTCCAAAGGGTTTGGTTTTGAAACTAAATCCATAAACCATGTAAAGCATGGTTAAGAACCAAGCTTTACCTAAAGCGTGGTTCGTAACCAAGTTTTACCTTTTTGTGTCTGCAGCTGTAGACATGCAGCCCAGCATGCATACGGTTTGACCGTGTGAGACAATCGTAAAGTGTTGTTTTGAACGATGCTTCACAAGAAGCGTGATTTAGACTTGCGCTTCTCGTGAAGCGTTGTTCAAGACAACGCTTTTCACCTTATTAAATTCGCCCCAGCTTTCCCTTCTACCCCTCAGTCCATTTTAGTTTCCTCCTCGCCCAGCAGCTTCTCCCTTTGCTCCCCTCACTCCAGCAACCTCTCTAGGGTCTCCTCCTTATTAATTGGTAAGCACTCATCTTTTCTTTACTTTGTTTAGGTGTATACTATACATATTATGTTAGATATATATACATAAACATACACATTATTGTTATATAATTATGTATGTTGTGTATATTTGTAGTTATATAAACAATGATATTATTTACATTCCATTTGTTGTTGGAATTTCAATGTTACATAGGGAGATTAAAAATAATGTTATATTCATTGTTTTAACAATTTCAATGTTATGTGATTTCCATTGCTTTAGGAATTTTAATGTTATGTGAGTTAATAGTCAAATTATAAATAATGTTATATTCATTGTTTTAACAATTTTAATGTTATACAATAATTTTTTTATTTTTTATGTTATGTGATTTATTGTTTATATGATCATGGAATGGGCTTGTAAAAATGTTTAGAAAATAAAATCAAATAAGATTATTATTTGTTTTGAGAACCACTAAAAAAATATTTATTATTTAGTTTTTTAATTGATTTCACAATGTTAATTGAAGAAATTATTAAGATATTCACTAAAAATTTAGTATTTTCTTTTTTTATAAGTAAATAATTTTTAAGATATCTACTAAAAAAATATCATCAAAGTTTAAGAGAGCCACTACAATTTTTAACAATTTTTATCGATTTTTATTTAGTTTTTTATTTAACAATTTAAATTTTAAAAATTATTAAGATATTCACAAAAAATTTAGTAATTTCATTTTCGCAAGTAAATAATGTTTAAGATATACACTAAATAATAGATTGTCGTATTTCAAGAGAACCACTAAAATTTATTATTTTTAAGAGACTCACTAAATTTATTATTTTTAAATATTTTCTTTATTTATCCATTGTAAATGTAAAATAATTATCACTATTCTGAAAATAAATTATCATTTTTAACATACATTGTAAAAATAATTATGTAATTTATCAATTTTTATTAAGTTTTTTTATTTACTTAACAAATTAAATTGTAAAAATTATCAACATATTCAATAAAAAATTTAGTAATTTCATTTTTGCAAGTAAATAATTTTTAAGATATACACTAAAAAATAGATTATCGTATTTTAAGAGACCCACTTAAATTTTAAGAGACTCCCTAAATGTATTGTTTTTAAATATTTTGTTTAATTATCCATTTTAATTGTAAAATAATTATCTCTATTTTGAAAATAAATTATAATTTTTTAAGATACAATGTAAAAATAGATTATCTAAGTTAACAAATTTTATTAAGTTTTTTTATTTATTTAACAAATTAAATTGTAAAAATTATCAACACATTCATTAAAAAACTTAGTAATTTCTTTTTGCATGTAAATAATTTCTAAGATATACACTAAAAAATGTGGGGTGAACCCTAAATCTAACCCTAGGTGAACCTAAATGTCAACATATTGGTCAAGGTACAAATCCAAAGCAACGTATAGTCAACTTCAGCCGGTGATCCCTGCCTATGGATTTTGATTTGAACATAAGGTCTCCGATTATTCAGTTGGATCAATTAGATAAAGATGTAGATGCTGCTCTCATGAACGATTTCAATGATGATGTTCAATAAGAAGAAGAGAGCCTGGTTCCTTACTTCACCTCATTGCTAGAGGGCTACGATGCACTGACACTGCACCGGAATAAGTTTTGTCGTGGTTCAGTATGGGATGTTGGTAATCCAAATTTTCAAAAAGGGATACTATTTAGTGATAAGAAAGCTTTGCAAAATGCATCCAAGGCATATCACTTGCACAACAACAAGAAGTATGTGGTTGTCGAAACAAATACGAAACTGTGGAAGTTTAAGTGCGCACACAATTGCCCTTGGATGCTTTATGCTTCTGAAAAGAAGCATATGATGTGGGAGGTTATGTAGTACCTTGGCCCTCATACCTGCTTGTATGGGATGCTAAACACGGGCCATCATAATCTAGACGCAAACTTTATAGTGCACGTTATCATGTCACAAGTTGCAGTGAGTTACACTTACCTCCAAACTTAGTCACAGCAATTTATTTTTTTCTCGTATAAACATTTCGCATAATGTACTTAAACTATGTTTTAATTGCACAAAAAGATCTAGACTGAAAGATTGTGTTGATTGTTGAAGACGTTAAAACATATCACCACCACATGGTCCCTTATAAGAAAGTTTGGCTTGCAAGAACAAAAGCTATAGATATGATATTTGGGAAATAGAATGAGTCGTTTATGAAGCTCCCCAGATATTTGATGATATTACAGTCAAGAAACCCTGGAACAATCCAAATTCTTCAGACCCTTCCTGAGGATGTAAATCACTTAGCTAAGTTCAATTGGGTATTTTGGGCGATCGCCCCATGTATTGAGGGTTTCAAGTACAGCCTGCCGGTCACATCGATCAATGGTACCCACCTCTATGGAAAATACAGGGGTGTTATGCTTATAACTGTTGGGATCATTGCGAGGGTATAACTTTCCCCTAGCTTTTGCCATTTTGGAGGTTAAGGACACCTATAACTAGTTATGGTTCATATACTTGCTCAGACACTATGTTGTCTCTAGAATTGAACGGGTCACTATAATTTTAGACCGCAATGCAGGCCTACTAAATGCCATTAAGCAAAAATGAAAAAATCCTATAGAAGGTCAACCCCCAGTTTTCATAAGTATTGCCTTCAATACTTCCGCAGCAACTACCATACAAATTACAACAATATAAAGATTAAGGACTTGGTATGGGATGCTGGCACAGCTCATCAAGTGCAAAAGTGGAACAAAATAATTGAGAAAATATGAAGGATATCTCTGAAGTGTTATAAAGAATTACGTGCGGAGGATGTAAGTAAGTGGATATTGGCCCACGATGGTGGGTTTCATTGGGCTATCACCACAACCAACAATTCTGAAGGCTACAATGGTGCCTTAGTAGGTGCACGTAATTTGCCCATCATAGCATCTGTGTAGGTAAATTACTATCGTCTCGTTCAGAGCTTCATTGCATGACGGAGTGAGATACAATGTAACATCGACAATAGCCATTGTTTCCCCAAAGAAGTGCAAAGAAAATTTCACGCGTGGAACAAAATTGCATCCGATCATCGTGACTGTTTTTGATTGGTAATATAAGTTTCAATTTACAACTATCATTTGTTGCTATCTCTAATGTTGTTAGGTTTAATATACAAAATTTGGCATTGTACAAGGCTGACGTGTCTGTGGAGGTGGACGTCGGGGTAAGGGGGAGCAAAGGCGGTCATAAACAAGTCGTCACCCTTTATCCACCAAAGTGTTCATAGAGAAAATGGGTTATATAACACCTCCCTTGTTCACACATGCTTGCTACAGCTAAGGGTGCTCAAAGGAACTAAAACAATTTGAGAACTGAACCAATCCGGCCTCTATGGATTGGTTTGGTTAGAGTCTATCAAAGGTTCAGTTTGGTTCTGGGTCTAAATATATCAAATTGATAAATTTGGTTCAATTCCTAAGTTAACATTTTCTAGACCCGAACTGAATCGACCTCGATTCGACCCGAGACCTGATCTATATATGCTACAAATTGTTGTTATTTGTACTTCATTATTGCTAATATGGGTTTATATATCATTATTTAATTATTTAAAAAAATTGAGGATGCAACATTATTCTTATTTTTTTATTTTTAAATGCAAAAACTACGTTTCATATCATAAAAGTGGACTAGACCCAAACCAACCCGAGCTAGACCAGACCAGACCCAACACAACCCAACCCGATGCATGGAACCAAACCAAACCAACCCAAACCAAATCGGGTTAGTTCGATTCGGTTCCATGAGAGGATCTGTTCAGTTCTGGGTCCAAAGTTTTAGAACTGATTAACATCGGGTCGGTTATGGGTTTAGCATGGATCTGAACCAACCTGACTCATGCACACCCCTAGATGTAGCTGCAGCTGTAGTAGCCGAGAAAGAACCATGATTTTTATTTAGCATACAGTACACAACAGATATGTATACACGTGTGTATCAAGCTTTGTTCATGCCAATATTGACTGAGGATTACTGGCCTCATTATGAAGGGCCTATTGTTGTCACAAACCCTAAGCGCAAATGTGTGGTTAGAAAAGGACGGCCAAAGCACATCAAAATTCATAATGAGATGGAAAAATCTGTTACAATATATGTAAGGAATCTGGTCATAATATATACCGATGTCCACAGAGGAGAGGCCCCATGGCGTAGTTTCAACATTTTCATTATAACCCATTTGTATTTGAAATATGTATTAGATTCATATTAATTACATGTTAGCCCGTGGCTTAGTTTCAAAATTTTCATTACAGCCCGTTTATATTTGAAATACGTATTGGATTCGTATTTATTACATGTTAGACTGTCTATTTAATGTGTTTTAGTTTCTGATGCATGTTACATTGTATTTTTCATGAATTAGACTTTGTCACGCATGTTTATGGATTACACTATTTCATTTTGCACGTTATTATCCAAGATGCTATTATTTATTTGCATTTTACTAAGTTAACAGATTTATCATCTATTATGGCATCACAACCGCAACCTGGTAGACCCTTTGATTCAAGTGTACTAACATTACAGACCTATCATTGATCAAAGCACGTGTGGTAGCACGGCGTATGTTATTTTATATTTTTGTATATTTGGCATTGACAGTTTATAAATTCAAAATATTGTACAACTACTACCATTTGCATTTTTCTAATGCATTGCAATATTTACTTCACAAGGTGATCAGACTCTGACGTGTCGCCGGGCACACACAACTATGTTCAAGGATGACCACAGCCACGGATTCAACCAATTTCTACTATATATATCAAGTGGGTCAGATCCATTATGATCATGTTCTTCTCACTGCCCTGGATAAGAGACGGCGTTAAGAGACACGCACATTCCATTTGCTTGTTAGGGCAGTGACAATGACAATATTACAAGATGTGTCCATCATCTATGGTCTTCAAGTTGATAGGATGGCTGTTATAGGCCCTCCTGGTGCGTCCAAAACAGAGTATTGGTACCTTATATTTGTGCAGCATTTAGGGGTTGGCCCTGACCCCTAGCATTTCAAAGAAGGTCAGCTGAAGATCAAGTAGTTGTCTGACACATCTGGGGCACTTCTTATAAATGCTGACGATGTCACGGTACAACGTTGTGCTCAGGCATATATCCTCAGACTCCTTATCGGGGTCCTCATGCCAAATCACTCTGGTAACCTGTTGAAGCCTATATACTTAACTTTACTGGAAGACCTTAATGTATGTGACGGTTACAATTTGGGGTAGTGTAGATCTCGCATCATTATATAGGGGATTGTGTCGAGCCCTATCTCCAAACATTGCTGATTTGTGCGGCCTGCTGACATTAACTACAAGTTTCTCAACATTTTGATATGTATGTTATTCCTACATTTGGAGCTTCACATCCTTCTCGTATTATATCTTTCATGAACCAGGTTTAGGCATGGGAGAGATTCCCCCCATGTTGCCCATACACATAATGATAACAAACATAGTAGCCCAGTAATTGTTTGTCTTTAATGGAGTAGATTTCCTTGCTGGACCATTAGGGGTAGGTGGAACAATGAATTCATCCTACCTAATGTCTCACCCATGTCCTTAGTGTGTACGGGGGGATCAGTTGGACCAATTTCGACCTGAAAAGGTGAGTGAAACGTTGGCATTACATATTACACTTAGGGCAGTCATATTTTAATATATGTTATTATTGTTTACCTATTTCAGATTTCTCAATTCCATTGCACCCCATACAAGGCATACATAGAGTCCTTGCTCGAGTATTGCCAGTTTGGGATGGACATTTAGAGGGCAACAGTCCCTTTCTTGTGCTTTGAAATTGTTGAGCTCTATTTTCCTGAACACGTATTGTGGTTGTTTGGGATGAGACAGTTCGTACCTCTACCAGTGGACACCAGCACATAATTGCATCATACGAATCATCGGGGGAAGGAGACACGAGATTGGAGTGTATTTCACAAGAAGCATATAAGTGAATGGGAAGAACGGAGGGCCCGTATAGTGGACAGCGAGGTTTGGGCTATACCCATGGCATATGATGATCCTTACATGCAATGGTATAAACGCGTCACTCGCCCACACATTGAGAATCCGGCCATCCACAGTCAGAGAGAGTACTTAGGTGTCGGAGACACATTAGACATGATGGTATGTGCATTTAAATGTCTATTAAATTAATTTTATATCAAATCGTAAGGTATTTAACCTTCAACATTGTGTCAGATATATGTGAATTGTATTTTTAGGCTTAGCGCTGGACAGAGGTGTACAACTTAGGAAAGCGTGCTGCTTACAAATAGCCTTCTTGCGATGTATTGAAACATGTGTATGACATACAGGAGCGTGGCATGGGGTAATTGTCCATCATACAAGAGAACCAATGTGTCCCACGTCCTCAACTGCCTACGCATGATGCTGGGCCTTCTATGGCCCATCACCCTTTGCGTTATACCGCATGCCACCTACTGACACCCATGCGAGACCATCCTCGATGCATGGTGGGTATAGTGTAGGGTATGTGACACCTGCGCCTTATGCACGTACCAAAGTATACAACGCCTATAACTTTATTTTCTGAAAGGCTAGAGTCAACCTAACCGTAGTTAGCAAACTCTTGGTTAACCTAGATTTCAAATTTAGTAAATCTCAGGTGAACCTAACCGTAAGTTAACCTAACCCAACGTAGGACTCGGTTAACCTAACACTAGTTAGTAAACCTTAGCCTACGTAGCCCCAGGTTTACCTAATCGTGGTTAGCAAACCCTAGATCAACCTAGGTAAAGAATTCAACTTATAATTACATGGGTCATTTTTGTGTTCTTTCATATCTCTAATATGTTATACTTAGTTATTTTCATATTTATATAATATAATGTTAATATAATGTAATGTTAATACAATAGGTCATTTGGGTCACAACTACATCTTCATTCCTATCTCTTGCTTGGGTCTCATAATGGCAATTGGAGGACCATACAGTTTGGCCAATTGATGACACCTTTAAGTGTGGTTGTTGTCTTTATTCGGCGATGAGTACTAGAGCGAAAAACACTCGAGCCCTAAAGACTAGTCACGTATCTGTACATAAGTCTCAGATAATGCGAAGGAGGAACAAGGAGGAGTATGAAGAAATGGTAGTAAGAATAGAAAGGGACAACAACAGAATGCTTATGTGGTGATGTCGGTACTTTATACTCCAACTTGCCACCGAGATGGCAGAAGCTACTGGGAGACAATTGACACCTGAACGCACTAAGGCTTTAAACAATGAAAATACCTATTTGACTATGACATGTCCGATGAGGATTGAGAGTTTAGTTGGCCATCAATATGATCATTACGTTTGTTACTTCCCATTTCCTATATTTATTTAGTAATTAATCAGTCTATGTACTGAGCTATTACGATCTATATACCCATTATTTCCATATATATACTGATGTATTTAATAATGAGAAGTTGATGGCCATATTACTACCAATATTGTATTGAATTGCAATAATTTACGAAAAGAAACAAAGACAATTGTTGCGCCCTAGTTTTTGGGCATCCAAGGTCCTTTAGGCTCAAAGACCCAAAAGTACGGAATTCTGTCACTAGAACTCATCCTCCTAGAAGGACAAGTGCGACTAGGTTTGAAAATTGGTTTGATTAAGGGCTTTTTAGAAAAATAGGAGTCGCCACCTAACTTAATTAAGGTGAGTTAGGGCACCTAAAACTAAGGATTAATCCAAAGATTAAACTTAGGGTTTTTGGAACAAGTTTTGAAAACTCCCTCAAGAGAGGGTTTTTAAGAAAATAGATTGTTTGGTAACCTTTAGAAAGATTTAAGCCCTTTTGGAAAATAACTCCATTTTGGTCTTTCAAAAATAGAAATTTATGGTTTGGGGGTTGGTTATGTGTAGGGAAGATATCCTAAGATCATCACCCTACCCCGCCCTTTCGGTACCTACATGCCTAATCGCCCTTTACTCACTCACTAGAATAACCGATTATCGTTGTCCATTTGATATCCACTTTAGAATTTTGAAAACGGGGTTTAGTCATCACTTTTTGGATGGATGATGCATGATGCAAGTTTTTGGAAGTGGTTTGAAAATAATGGGAGTTTTGAAAGAGTTTGGAATATAAACTTTAAATTGATTGGAATTTTTGAAAAAGGGGATTGGAGTTAAAATAAGAGTTGTAACCGCACCATTTTAGGTTGCCTACGTATCTCATTTGGCGAGAATCAGGTCATTCATAGTTCGGGCAAGAGCTTGATGAAAAAAATAGGCGCATTAGGGCCTTTGGAAGGTTTGAAGACACTTTGGGGTCTTTGAAAAAGTTTAAGACACTTTGAGGTCTTTGGAAAAGTTTAAGACACTTTGAGATCTTTGGAAGTTGAAGACTCTTTGTGGTCTTGGAAGTTGAAGACTCTTTATGGTCCTGAAAGTTTTGACTTGAAATTGGATGGTGAAGTGTTTTAAAAATGTTTTTGGATCAACTTAAGGGAGTTTTGGAAAAATGCTTTGGCATGACTCAAGAGAACTTGAAAGTGCTTTTGAAGTCTTGTTTTGAAAACCTTGGAGGTATGATTTTAGAATGTTTCGATGAATTAGTTTTTTAAAGTGATTTTTGGAAATGGCTAAGGGTTTGGAATCCTAATATGGACAACCTTAGAGGTTGTTCTTGATTTATCACTTGTCCTTGGAATCCCTAACCATGAGGGGGCTAGGGACACCTTAGGTTTGTGACCTTTTGAAAGCATTTTTGGAAATGTCTTGAAGATAGAGTGTAAGGACATTTGAAGAGTTTATGGAGTTGGTTTTTTGAAATCATGAGAGTAAGAGGTATTGGAGAAATGGGTAATGAGAATAGTTTAAAATTGAAAGATCATTCAAAAAGGGTTCATGAGTTGGAACCTTGAAATATATTAACCTATGTTGGGTTAGCCTATGGTTAGGGGTGACTTAAGGTTAACTAACTTGGGTTAGATTAGGTTAACCTAGGGTTAAGATAATCTATGGTTAACTAACTAAGGTTGGGTTAACCTAAGGTTAAAGTGACCTAGGGTTAACTAACTAGGGTAGGGTTAACCTAAGGTTAGGATGACTTAGGGTTAGGCAACTAGGGTCAAGTTAACCTAGGGTTGGTCAATCTAGGGTCAAGTTAACCTAGGGTTGGTCAACTAGGGTCAAGTTAGCCTAGGGTTGGTCAACTAAGGTCAAGTTAACCTAGGGTTGGTCAACTAAGGTCAAGTTAACCTAGGGTTGGTCAACTAGGGTCAGGTTAGCCTAGGGTTGGATTGGAAAATGGTTTTGAAAGTTGGTTTAATGCACTTTTGGAAAGACTTTTGGAAAACAAAACATGTTGTGCAATGGACTTTGGTGGACAACCCTTTTGAATATCATTTCCATGAAAATTTTGAATTGGAAAATGGTTTTGAAAGTTGGTTTGATGCACTTTTGGAAAGAGTTTTGGAAAACAAAACATGTTGTGCAATGGACTTTGGTGGACAACCCTTTTGAATATCATTTCCATGAAAATTTTGACTCTAGCCAAGAGTATGGTTTATATGGTTGGTGTTTGGAGACCATTCCAAGAAAGGTTTCCTCATAGCCATTACAACCTCTATCTTGACAAGAGTGGGGATTTCAAAAATCAACATAATGATGGCAACTTTTTGAAAAATCATTTTTGATGCAAAGATGGAGAGAATGCATTTTTGAAAATTATCTTTTGAGAAGGATTTTGAAAACCATTTTTCAAGGGAGACATTCCATCAAGAGAGGGTTCATATGGCCAAACAAAAGGGAAACCACTCAAGAGAGAGTTCCATAGGGCCATTCCAATCACTACACTTAAAAGAATGGAAATCTTGAAAATTGGAGAATTAGAAAGCAACCCTTATGCAAATTAAAATGTCATGATGCCAAAGTGGAAGTTAGAGGGTTAGTAAGGAACTCTCTAAGGCATGATTTTCTAAGATCTTATCCTAGGCTTCAAGGGGACAACTCTTTGAACTATTTTCAAAAGAAATATAGAGCTTAGAAATGGCATGAAAATAAGAGCAATGTAAGCATTATAGAATATGATAATAAGCATAAAATAAAGCCAAACATACAATACATGATCAAAGTAGTAATATGTAAGAGGTCATGATCACATATAAGGCTTTTAGGCTACACCACATAAACAAAGGGCTCCTAGGCCATACCATTGTTGAGTCAATGCCTTGATTTTGATGATAACAAAACATGGTTAAATGATCTAATAATTCTACTTAGTGTGCAGATGAATTATTAATTAGATCTTGACTTGAAGCTTATCATAATAGAGGATTTATGATGAAAAGCATGATGAAGTGACATATTCTACAATGGTGATTTTATAAGAGAATGAAGATGATGGATATCAAAGAAGAAGAATGAAAATGATCAAAGTCTTGATTTAAAAGATTGAAGACTTTGAGTACTTGAAGATATCTTGCAAGAATGGAAAAAGAAGAGACCAATTCAAAAACATAAAAGCTTTCTTGATAGATGTAAAGATGTCTTGAAGACATGGAAGGAATCACAAGATTTGGAAAGCTTTCTTGAGTTGTTGAAGTCCATGGAGAAGCCATGTTGATTGAAGAAATGAAGATTCTAAGTCATGGAAGCTCTCTTGAAGATCTTGAAGAAGACTTGAATCAATGGATGAAGCTATAATGATGGAAGAACTCTACAAGTGATGAAAATGAAGAAAATTCATCTTGAATGGATTGAAGATGTTCTTGGAGTCATCTAATCTTGAAGAAGTGTTTGCAAGCTTTAAAAAGCCTATTTAGATGATCTTTGAAGAGATTGGAAGCTTTGAAAAAGAATGAAGAAAAGTTGCAAAAATATGGGTTTTTGTAAAAAGAGTCGACCCCTCAAGCAAAAAGAACCGACTCATTCGAATAGAGCCTTGGATTTGTGCTGGAAGCTTAAAAGAGTCGACTCCTGGCCAAAAAGAGTCGACTCATTGCAACAGAGAACAAACAATTCTGCAGACTGCTGAAAAGAGTCGACTCCTGGGACAAAAGAGTCGACTCATTTGGACAGTGACTTGAAAAATCTGCTGAAATGCAAAAAGAGTCGACTCATTGTGAAAAGAGTCGACCCCTAGACCGTAACGGCTAGTTTTCTGACAGACGGTATGGGCAAAAATGCAACCAAATCTTCTCCCATACTTCTCCAACGGCTAAAATCGATCCATACCTATATATATGAGATACATACAGCTTCAAAGAAGTAGAGAAGAGCAATCATACCATTCATATCAAGTGCTTGAAGCTGAAAATCACATGTACCTAACTGCCACATATTTTTGCTGAGTGTTTAAAGTTATCCATTGAGTTGTATTCATTCATATACTCACTAGGAGAGTCACTCTTTGTATAATCTTCATTCATTCTCGTTTGGGTGGGTTTGTAACCGTGTAAGTTTGAGTGTTCTTGGAAAAACACTTGTAAGTTTAAGAGAAGCTTGGACAAAATCTCTTGGGTTTTGAAAGCTTGGGAAGAAGCTTTTGTAAAGAGTGAGCTGGGCACTCGTGGCACAACCAGCAGCTGTGTAAGGAGTATTACATAGTGGAATTCCTTCGAAAGGATCGAAGAAGAGAGGACGTAGGCAAGGTTGGCCGAACCTATATAAATCTGGTGCACTTCTTTTCTGCCTCTGTTTTGTTTAATTGCTCACTATACATGTTTGCATAAATATATATATTGATATATACTCCACTTGCTTGATATATATATTTCGATTAATTGTTGTTAAAATACATAAACAATTTTTAGTTGAAATTCTTGTTAAAAATTCTATAAAACCCAATTCAGCCCCCCTCTTGGGTTGCCTACTTGGGCCAACAACCATCTCAAAGTAGGCTAGTGAGAGGTCCCCCTACACGGTGGCTCTCACTTGCTTTCCTCTAGGCATGATCTAAGAGCCCTCTTGGCTCAAGCATGCAAGAATGGGGGGTTGTACATGGGGATTAAAATAGAGAATAGCTTAAGTAGGCTAGGAGGGAGAAGAGAAGAGTAGGAAAAAACACAAATGTAAAAAGGATACCACCTTTTGCCTTCAACACACTTGTAGTCTTCAATGGATGTCTTGATTGGAGCTTGAATGACTTCAAGAGGGCTTGAAGGGCTGGAATGTAGTGTATAAGTGTGTATAAGGCCTTGTAGGTGAAGTGTATAGGCTTGAGGGAGGTAGAATCTAGCCTAAGTGTTGGAGGGGTGAAATATATGTAAGGATTCGAGGTTCTGGAGCAGTTTCAGCAGAGTTTTGCATCAATTTCAGAGATGGAATATGCAAAGGGGTGGTCTGGTATTTATAGGCAATCTGGAACAGGCCTAGCGCATGTGCTACATGTGCCTGTCCAAAATTTGACCTGTGCATGTAGGACATGCGCAGGTACTGTTCCATTGTCACAATGACACGTGGCACCCTGTGTACTGGTTAAATCTCAACTGTTGATCGAAATTTGGTCAATCTGATCAAAATTTGAGTGCATGAAGTATACGCTCCATCATCGGGAAGGTTCGTCCAAACTTTGCCTTGATAATTGAACCAATCGGGAAGGTTTCGGGAGAATCGGTTGCACCCACAGTGTTCTCTTGGGGTTTCTCATGACCTTTCATGCTTTCAAAAAGTTTAAATTATGTTCGAAAGCGTGAGATATCGTCTTGGGAAGTGTGCAAAAAAGGACATCTTTACGGAGCGTCTGTGATACGCTCCGAGAGTGTTCGAAAGTAGCTGTTTTCGTATTACGTGATCAAGGTCTTCGGGAAGCAATCTTTTCGATCAGACCGTACCGATGGAAAGTATTTTGGAATTACTTTCAAAAATTCCTAGATTTACGCATTTCTCAAGTCGTTTGACGGTGCGTTTTGATTAGGGAATCGGAGAAAAAGTCAACCTTGGTAGGGCTTCTGCGAGACGCTCAAAGGGTTGCTGAAAGTTATAGTTTTTGCACTGTACGATGGAGGGCTTTAGGAAGCGATCTATCGGATCGAGTCGTATTGATGGAAAGATCTATGAATGAGCTTTTGAGAATTTCCTAATTTACGCATTTCTTAAGTCAGTTGACAGTACGTTATAACCAGGGAATCGGGAGAAAAGCCAATTTAGGCCGAGCATCTGCGAGACGCTCCAAGGGACCTTTATCGAGTCGTGAGCGTTTAATGTCGTAGGGTCCTCCTCGGGTTAAACAAGGGTGTATGGTGAAATCCTTTGCTCGAAATCCCAAGACTAGTGCTGTTTCGGGGCATATTTGGATTGCCAAGGACAAGATGGTCATTTTGGCCAGGATTGGCTGGAAATAGTTTGGTGTGTTATGTTAACCGTGTAGGGTTGTTCAGGGATGGTTTTGAGAGAGTCTTTTACCGTTCGGCGGGGTTGGTGTCGTGCTGAGGTGTTTAGGGGCAAAACGATTATTTTGACCAGAGCGAGCCGGAATAAGACCAGATTTGGACCAAATGGCATGCAGGGGACGCCTAATGGTTTAACAACATTTTGGAAAGATGGACTTATCGTTTTGAGGGATTTTGAACTTTCTCAAAACATGCCTGGAGGCCCAAGGGACAGGTTTGGTCATTTTTCACAGAGTCAGGCTAGCAGGCGCCGGTGTTGACCTAGGTGTTAGTTCCCAAGACTGCCTGGTCGCGGAAAACTACCTGTGCAGTGTTGGTCTCTAAGAACGCCCGGTCTTAGAGAGCTACCTGTAAGGGTGGTGTTGGTTCCTGAGAGCGCCTGGTCCTAGAAAGCTACCTGGAAGGGTAGTGTTGGTCTCTGAGAACACCCGGCCTCGGAGAACTACCAAATGACAGACATTCTACATTGGCGGGCTAGCAGGCGCCAGAAATGAACTGTCTAGAACTTGATGAGGTGTTGGTCCTTGAGATTGCCCGATCCTAGGAAGCTACCTGGATGGCGTTAGTTTCCGGGACCGCCCGGTCCGGAAAGCTATCTGGAATAATGGTGCTTATGGCTCCAGCGAGTCCTTATGGACCTGAGAAGCGACCAGTTGGTTAGATTGGAGATTGAATGGCTCGTCTTGAACTTGCATATGCTAAGGTGTTTGAAAACTGGACCCGGTCAAGCCGGAGAGTGCTGAGCGGGCAAAAATGGGGTGCTTACAACAATATATTAGCTAATTACTAACACAGGCAATACGAATTACTAATCCAAACATAGGCACTATCAATACAATGCAAAGCTAATGTTTTAAACATTCTCTTCGTCTAACATCTCAATGTCCGACTGATATTTCTTATCATTACTGGCCAGCATATACATTTCTCATTCACCCATGAATCCATCTTCTTTCTTCTCATTTGTGAACTAAAGAAATGAATAGCGTTGGTGACGCTTTGACATTCTGTTAACTTCTTTACAAAAATAGTGTAACACCATCTGTAACAACTGAGGAGTATTAATCGGCATATTCATGGCCCTCCGACGGGGAATTGGAATGTTCACTGCTCGACAAGCCTTTACCAAAACTTTAGCCTCCCTAATATGATATTAATACTCATCGTACATTATATTGACAGTTTTATATGAATAACGTTTATTAAGGTCTAAAGGATACTTCCATTCATCATACGTAACCTAGTGACGACTCATTGCCTTAAAAATATCACTCACTATGTAATTCATATTTGCGTTAAATAATAATGTAAAAAGACTATAACCCGCTCCTTATATAGGCCTCATTGATATCATTGATAGGTGAAGCTGATTTTTTTATCAACTTAGTAATTTGTAAAGCTGAGTTGATGTTAGGGAGGTGCATGCTCATTTAACATCACTCATGATATACAATGACATAGACTCTGTTGATGAGACTTGTCATACGATGACAGTGATGTGACTAGTCAATTCAAAACTCATTAATGTATCCTTGCAAATGTAACATGAACAAAGTTCATCAATGCAAAGCTCATCCTCCAATTGACAGATGAAGGATATGACCTATGAATGCACACGGAGGCAAGCCCGTGAATGCACATAGCCATAATGCATGTGAATGCACAAAGTCATAATGCATGTGGATGTACAGAGCCACAATGCATGTGGATGTACAGAGCTATAATGCCCATGAATGTACAATGTAACCTGTGATATATAATGCCATGTCAGGGATGTTATCGCACCCAGATTTTTTACACTGGAGGAATACACACACAAGCAGGAAAAATACCGTACTCTCTCATTATAACTCACCCTCCTAAAAGAATGAGTGCGACTAAGTTTAAATTGAAAATAGATTTGAATAAAGGGCTTTTAGAAAATATTTGGAGTCGCCACCTAACTTGACTAGGAGTGGCGCTAGGACATTTCTTGGCTTGGCCCTACTACCAGTGGTGCCAGCCAGTTAGGAAAGTTTTAAGGTCGGCAAGCAACGTATCTTAGAAAGATTTGGGCGCCTGTACTAGTGACCACCATGCAATTTTTAGCCTAGCTTCACTAGGATTGACTCCAGAAAGTTCGGGAAGGATTTAAGGGACCGGGATTGGCCCGAAAGACCGAAAAAGGACAGGAACACTTAGAACAATGTCCCAGAGGTATTTGTCTTGAAAAATGAGGATAGGATGTGTCGAAGGGGTTGACCGGGCTATTAGGGGCAAAACGGTCAACTGGGCCGAAAAACTGTCGAGATGGACTCGGAACGTCCTGGAAGAAGATTCAAGATTTGGAAACATTATTCAGAATGTTCCCAATGGTTTCCGGTTTGATACCCAGAGCCGGTGTGGTTGGAAAAGGTGACCGACCCACCAGGGGCAAAACGGTTATTTTGCACCGGGTTCGCCGGAACTGACTCGAAATAATCCGGAAAGATAAAGAAAGGTTGAGAATACTATAAGAAGCATTCTCATAAAGTTACCGGTTTGATACCCAGGGCTGGTGTGGTTCCCGGGGCGTTCGGATGCCTAGGGTCAAAATGGTCATTATGACCAAAAAGTCTCGGAATTGACCCGAAACGGACTGGAGCGCACCTAATCATGCCGGATTGCTTTTAAGACAATCTAAAAAGGTGGACTTGTCGTTCTGAGGGCTTAGGTGTGCTCTCGAGAAATGTGCCAAAAAATGGCCCTAGGGGTAGTTTGGTCATTTTTCACCATAGTGGGCTAGCAAGCACCGGTGTTAACCTGGGTTTTGAGTGTTTCCGCCACTCTAACGGCGGTCTCGTGATATAGGAGTTTGTTGGAAATTCCTTATATCGACCTGTTTGCGAGTATTTTCGCTACTCTTACGGTTCGCGATCATTCCCGAGACTGTTTGATCTCGGAAAGCTGCTAAAGGGACTTAGCGCCTGAGAATCAACTTTCTCAAAAGACATGCCTAAACGGACATTTCTACATTGGCGGGCTAGCAGGCGCAAAAGGTGGATCGTTCTACCATCTAAAGGACTTGGGGTCTCGTCTCAGTCGACAGGTTTAAAGGGACTTACCGTTCCGAAGAGATTTTCTTCAAAAAAATGTGTCGAATTGGATAGAATTACCGTCTCGAGGAATCAAATGTCTCGAGAGAGGGATTGGAATTGGAATTGGAAACGGGACTTATCATCTTCGGAAAGACGTGTCTGATTTGGAATTAGAAAGGGGACTTACCATCTTCGGAAAAACGTGCCTGGTTTGGAATATGGAAAGGGGACTTACCGTCTTTGGAAAGATGTGCCTGATAGGATTTGACCGAACGATGCCCCTAGGGGCATTTTGGTCATTTTGTCTCTATTTGGGCCTAGCGGGGCCCGCGAAGCAACGAATAGATAGGATTAGACTTAGAGAGTTGATTTCGATTGGAATACGTCCATATTGACTTGAGTACAAGTCTGGACGGATCGTAGACTACCGAGTAGTCAAAATTGGGGTGCTTACAGTTGCCCCTCTTTTTCTATCCTTGCTTATCAAAGACAGAAAAGGATAAAGTAAGAGTCCTATGTTGATCGTGAGGCAGTTAGAGGGACAGACTTTGGAAATTTTCGACAACCGGGGTTCGAAAATGGATATTGGGCCCAAAATGCCTTCGAAAACGAGTTTTGGCAGGAAAAAGGGCAAAATTGCCCGGAAGTTAGAACTGCCACCACTAGGAGTGGTGTCTTTGGCAGAAAAGGCTTGGCGCCTCTGCTAGTGGCGCCAGGCTTGGGAACAAAATCAGAAAATTTTCTAGTTCAAACACTTGCAGTATTTTTGTAAATTTTCGCAAATCCGAGAGACATTGCGAGAAAATCGACTTGGACATTGAAGGGGCACTTCTTAGAGACCATGGGTGATTGCTGGAAGGAGATCACGTTGCCGAAAAAGTCGTCGGTAGAGAAGATTTCGCCGGAGAACTCCAAAAAGTGAGTTTTTAAATTTTTGTTGTTTTTTATGTGTAGAATTTCATTTGAATTGTGTGAACAGTGAAAATTAATGTTCTGATATGTTTTGAATACTGTGGTAATATTTTTTTTGCATTTTGGTGCTTGTTTGATTGGATTTGAGTGATTTTACGTGATTATGTAAAGAGTGTTTGCTATAGGAATTGAGGATTTGTTCCTACAGGCTTGGGGTTGGGTTTCCTGGCTAGATTTTTATGTAATGTGCCTTAGAAAAATGTGTTTAAAAATCGTGTGAAGTTTTGTGATTTTTTTGAAAACTTGGTGAATTTTTTATTTTTTGAAAAATAGAAAAATATTTAGAAAATTAAGAAAACTAAGAAAACTTGAGAGATTGATAAAATTTTTAGAGTTTGAAATTTGGAAAAATATTGAAATATTTTAGAAAACATTTGAAATGATTTTGAGAAATTTTAGGACAACTTGGAAAACCATTGATTTATTTGAAAAATAAAACATATGTTTTGAAAATTTCGAAAAAGTGAAGAGTGTGCGTGAGTGCTGATGTTATGTGATTGTAACGTTGTGGAGCGCACGTTTTGTGTTTTGTGTTAATGTCATGGGTGTTGTGAGGACCATTTTTAAACGAGACTCTACCGAAATTTTTAGAAATTAGAAAAAGAGTTGGTTAAGGTTTAGAAATAAAATCTTTTTGGAGGAAAAAGACAGAAAACCCTTGAGATTTGATTTGAAGTTGAAAAATCGAAAGGTGTAGGAAATTTATTTTGACCTATCATTTGGAATCTTTTTATTATTATTTATCTTTTTTGTTTGTATATTAACACCTCTTACCTTGGCTTACCTTTTCAGGATGGCAGATGCGATTTTGAGTCGACTGAGAGCTTAGCACGATAGTTACCCTCCGGATGAGCAGGATATCTTTCGCCGGTCCTTTGGTTGGATGGCTTCACTTCTATCAGTGCGGCCTATTCCCGGGCTCATGGAGGCAGTGATTCCCTTCTGGCAGCCTGACTTAACTATTTTCCGCTTTGGGGAGTGTGAGCTTACCCCTACCCCTCACGAGTATGGGTTTCTTCTTGGTTTTCGAGATGTTTCTGCCGACATTATGGGACCCCTCTTTCTGGATGGCTGTATTACAGTGGTCTCGTCCTAGCTCAGACTCAGACGCACAGTTCTTTCATCTTCTTCTTTGACCCAGTTTCCTTAGGTCCTAGCAGAGTTCCTCTTTTCTTGCTTTGAGTTTCTCACGGGTATGCGAGTCCATTCAGGTGATTGGCACACTTCCCAAAATTGGGCTGTTTCTCGTATGGTTGCTTTGGCCTTGCTTCTGTTGAATTTACTTGGTGTTCTGACGAGGAGATGATTTAGTGGACTGTCGACTATGTGCACTGTTGGCCTTGATCCGTAAGGGGCATTCCTATGCTCCCATGATTGTAGGGGAGACCTTTGTGAGTCTTACGAGATTCCAGCAGACCGTTGATGCTCATTTCCTAGGATGCGATACTCTCTTCCAGCTCTGGGCGATTGGGCACTTGTTTGTTACTCCTTTATTCCAACATACATGGTATCCCGAGCTTGACCATATACATTCCCTGGTGAGATCTCAAAGCGTCATGGCAGATGAGGGGAGATTTCCGCAGATCGTTGCATCCTGGGCTGACTACCTCCAGAGCATGAGGTCAGGCACGGTCAGGTGGTATTCAAGATTGGTTGGTAGGTATTGCTTGAGAGTTCAGCCTTTCGGGAGGGCCTTCGTGCCTACAAGGCATTGCTCCTTTCTTCAGGATTCGGGTTCTGCGATAGCTTGGTAGGAATCAAGATATCCCTTATTTAGTATTTGCAGCTGAGTTCACTCTTGTCTTTGAGGTGTCGATCCCGGGAGCATTGGTGGAGAGAGTTATGGATACATGGAGATCTTTTCTTCCTCACGTTTACGATGATAGTCCATTCTTTGTCCTACCCCTTGCGACTGAGGCCTATCACTATTGGCTTCAATGCTACATGCTGGGTCCCAGTAGACTTGGGGATCTTCTCATCGAGACTCCTTTACCTTCCGTAGGATATACTGATTTCTTGACAGCTATGATTGTTCAGGGGTGTTGTCACAGGCGGGAGAACTGCCGACTGATACGGATATTGCATGACCGGTTGAGGATGAGAGATGCTGAGGTAGCTTCACTGGAGATGCAGCTAGTAGTAGCCAGATCGACACATGATGACCCACCTTTAAGTACTGCGAGGGTATATAGGTGGCCACGTGGTGTTCTAGGCAGTTCCACTTCTTTAAAGGGTGATGTGATGGATAGTCAGTCCTTGCGGGAGACTATGGAGTCCCTTACCCGAGAGAGGGACATGCTTTTAGCCAGATGTCCGAACTACGAGTGGGGTCGGCCTGGGTCATCGACAGTGGGTACTTCTTTGGGTGTTCCTCCTGGGGTTGGTGAGCCAGTGGATCCCTGCATCGTTGATTCCTCCTCTGATGATGATGGGGAGCGATACATTTTTGCCCCTCGCTCTTAGATTTATTGATTCTTGCATTTGTAGAAAAACATACTTTGTTTAGTATTGTACCCCTTTTTGTCTTATGCACTCATAGCCTCACGTACTTTTGATATGACTTTCCTGCATGGTTAGTATAGCAATGACCTTGAGGAAAGTTGAATGAAAGTTGCTGCTCAATGAAAAATAACTCCCTTTTGTTTGACACTCTGACTAACTGATGGTCCCACGAAAGGAACCCCTGCTTCCTTTAACCTTAACTAGGCTAAGTCGGAGAATGCCTTTTGAGATGCCTTCTGACTTTCACACTGTTGCTTCCATACATATAACTTTTGGGGAATGCTGTAGCTTGGGACTATTTCTTACATCTAGATCTCTTCCCCACCCCCCTTTTTTTCTCTTTTTTTTTTTTTTTTTTTTTTTGCTATTTTTACTACTAGTGCCCATGGGGGTTTTTACCAGTCCCAGCTTTGTCATTTTTGCACCAAGGCACCTTTGCAGGTTTTCACCAGGGTCGACAGTTTTGTATCTTACCACATCCCTACTCTTTTACCTACGGCGCCCTTTCGGGTTTTCACTGCATCCTCGGGAACGCGCTTAATTTTTCTCTCTTCTTTCTCTCTCTTTCCTCAGTTTGGTCTCTGGTTTCTGTTGAGAAGCTCATAAACACTACTTACACCATCCTCCAGCCAATAGCATATTTTAGTAAGCTCATTTTGACTAATCAATTTAACTCTAATCTGAGAGGACTTTTAGGGTTTGTGGTGTGGGTTTTTTACTTTTGAAGGAGAAGGAAAAGGGTCAAACCTACTATTCTACTAGTGATCACCTTCAATGAGTTTTGGTCTAATAGCACTTTTTTTGCATATTTCCATCTTTCTTCGGGTATCTCATCACCCCTTTTTTTTTTTTTTTTTTTTACGCATATCTCCAGTGCTTCTACTTTGACCTAGCATGATCACTTTGTTGGAGAATGTTCCTGAAGGAAAGTAACCGGCTCTAAGGGTTTGACAAAGGTTATATATATATATACATTTTAATTGTATAGGAAATGAAATGAGGGCCTCTCGTCATCTTGGCATTAGATTGTTTAGTCCATAGAGCTTTACCACTGAAACACTACCCTATTGATTAGTGGAGAATGAGGAGAGTAGATTTTATTGCTTCTACATAGAAACCAAAGGTCTAACTTTCGGAATCATATGTAGTAGTGTTTGGCAACATCTGAATTCAACGGACTAGGGAATTCTTGGCCATCCATTTCCTCCAAAACGAGAGCTCTTCCAAACAGGACCTTTTTTACCATGAACGACCCTTCATAGTTTGGAGCAAATTTCCCCTGCGCTGCCTCCTGATAGGGGAACACCTTTTTGAGCACCAAATCTCCCGGTTGGAATGATCGTGGCCGTACCTTCTTATCAAACGCCCTGGCCATTCATCTTCTGTAGCATTGAGCGTGATAAACTGCAGCTAGCCGCTTCTCATCTAGTAGGCAGAGTTGGGTATACCGATCTTTGATCCATTCTGCTTCATCCAGTTTGGTTTCTGTTAAGATCCTTAAGGAAGGAATCTCAATCTCGACAGGGATAACTGCCTTGGTGCCGTAGACCAGCTCGAAGGGGGTGCTTCCTATGGAGACCCTCATAGTAGTTTGGTAAGCCATTAGTGGAAAAGAAAGTCTCTCATGCCAATCTCTGTAGTTGTCAATCATCTTTCAGAGTATTCTTTTAATGTTCTTGTTGGCTGTTTCCACTGCTCGGTTCATCTGAGGCAGATAGGTGACCAAATTCCGGTGTGTAATGCGAAATGTTTGGCATAACTTTGACATCAACTCTTTCAGATTGGAAGTATTGTCAGTAATGAGTGACTCGGGAATCCCATACCGGCAAATGATATGATTTTTTATGAACCTTTCCATGACCCTCTTGGTGACATGAACATAGGAAACGGCTTCCACCCATTTAGTGAAATAATCAATGGTGACAAGGATGAAGCGGTGGCCGTTGGAAGCTTTAGGAGTGATAGGACCAATCATATCTATCCCCCACATAGAAAAAGGCCACAGGGCTGACATGGAATGGAGCTCAGTCGGTGGTGCTTTAATCTTATCCCTATGTATCTAGCACTTGTGACACCGAAGAATGTATCTAATACAATCTGACTCCATTGTTAACCAGTAATACCCTGTCCGGAGAATCTTCTTTGCAAGCATGTGGCCATTCATGTATGGACCGCAGACACCTTCGTGCACTTCTTCCATGATAACTTTGGCTTCGACGGCATTGACGCATCTTAGAGGTCCGAACCATGATCTCCTGAAAAGCTCATTTCCAGCCATGAAATAATGTCCTGCCAAACGACAAATGGTCTTCCTATCTCGTTGTGATGCTGCGTCGGGTAATGTCTTAGCTTGGATGTACCTCTGGATGTCATAAAACCATGGTTTCTCGTTGGGTTCAATAGTTATGTGCAGGCAATAGGAAGGGATATCCCTAGTAAATATCTGTAGAGGGGGTATTTCAGTGCCCCTATCGACCTTGATTGCTGCAGCTAACGTAACTAAGGCATCGGCAAAACTATTCTCTGCTCAGGGTACGTGATGAAAATCCACGCTTCTGAATAGCTGACACAAATCTCTGACTTATTGATGATATGGGGAAATTTTTGCATCTCGAGTTTGGTATACCTCCTTAGATTGCTGAATAACCAGATCTGAATTGCCGAAAATAACCAATTCGTCAATCTTCATTTCTAATGCCAATCTTAATCCCAGGATGCAAGCCTCATATTCGGCGATGTTATTGGTGCATAATTCAAGTTATAGCTTAACCACAATAGGATAGTGACTGCCTGCTCTTGACACTACTACTACCCGAGTGCCAGCTCCCATTTTGTTAGTGGCCCAGTCAAAATACATCTTCCACCTGGCTCCTGCTTGCTCTTCAGATGTGTCATCAATGCATAGTATATTTTCATCGGGAAATTGGGGTTCCATGGATTGATAATCATCAATAGGGTTCTCGGCCAGATAATCAACTATCACCTGCCCCTTGACTACTTTACGGGTAGTGAATACGATGTCAAATTCTAATAGGATCATGTGCCATCAGGCAATTCTACTAGACAGGGTTGGTTTCTCGAATATATACTTGAGGGGATCCATTTGAGAGATGAGGAAGGTGGTATGATAGAGCATGTAGTGCCGAAGCCTGTGAGCTGCCCAGGCTAATGCGCAGCAGGTCTTCTCGAGATCCAAATACTTTGTTTCATACGGCAGGAATTTCTTACTGAGGTAGTAAATGGCTTGCTCTTTTCTTCCCGTTTCATCATGTTATCCCAAAACACATCCCCTGGAAGTATCTAACACTGACATATACATCAACAAAGGACGTCCCGGGGTTGGTGCCACTAGGACAGGTGGATTTCGCAGATATTCTTTGATTTTCTCAAAAACTATTTGACAGTTATCATCCCACTCTTTTAGAACGTCTTTCTTACGGAGCTTGAAAATAGGTTCGCACAGGTGGGTCATTTGGGCGATGAATCTGGTGATAAAATTTAATTTTCCTAGAAAAGATCGAACCTCCTTTTCCCCCTTTGGTGCCGGCATTTCGACAATGGACTTAACTTTGGCAGGATCAACCTCTATCCCCTTTTCATTGAATATAAACCCCAGCAGCTTCCCTGAAGATACTCTGAATGTGCATTTGGCAGGATTCAGCTTAAGCTGATACTTACGGAGACGGTCAAACACCTTTCACAGGTTGAACAGGTGGTCTTTCTGCTATTTGGACTTGACGATCATGTCATCCACATAAATTTCTACTTCCTGATGCATCATGTCATGGAATAAGCTTACCATGGCTTTTTGGTTGGTTGCCCCTACATTGCAAAGTCCGAATGGCATGACTTTATAACAGTATGCTCCCCAGGGGGTGATGAAAGCAGTCTTCTCCCGATCCTCTTCAGCCAGCTTGATCTGGTTATATCTTGAAAAACCGTCCATGAAGGAAAACATTTTATGACCGGCCGTGTTGTTAACAAGTAAGTCTATGTGTGGGAGAGGAAAATCGTCCTTTGGACTGGCCCTGTTGAGGTCCCGAAAGTCAATACACATCCACACCTTGCCATCTTTCTTGGGTATCGGGACAATATTAGCTAGCCATTAGGGATACTCTACTACTTGCAGGAATTCTGCCTGGAGCTGTTTAATCACTTCTTCCTTGATCTTCAGGCTCCATTCGGGCTTCAATCTTCTTAACTTCTGCTTAAAGGGTTTCATCTGCGGGTCCAGAGGTAATCTATATTCAACAATGGATTCATACAGCCCGGGCATGTCTTGATAGGACCACGCGAAAACATCCAAATATGCACATAATAGTTCCAGTAATTCGTTATGCTACCATTGATCTAGGCCTGTACCGATTCTAAGCTCTTTTGGATCCCCTTCATTCCCCAAATTAACGGTTTTCGTTTCCTCAATGTTTGGGGTATTACGATTCTCATGTATTTCTATTTATTCCCAAATTTCTTCTGGCACCTCCTCTGAATAATTATGTCTTCTTCAATTCCTAATTGTTGGTAATCAAACTCGGTGTTTAAGTCATCATTTATCAGGATTGGCATTCTCTGGATTAGCTGAGTATGACATCGGATGCAAGGGTTCCTGGCATGTAAAATAGTGTGCAATGAATCAAACAAGAAAGGAGTATTTTTCCATTAATAACTTGATTTTTTTTTATAAAAAAAAAGTTAAGATAAGTAAATTAAAAGGACAATGTTTGTTTGTGGCAAATCAGTTGCTTCAGGATCTCGCTCTAGTGAGCTTTGTACCGAAACTTGTAAGCACGGATGATGTCTTTGCTGGCCCAATTATGCAAATTTTCGCCTGGCAGCATCGTTCGAATGGATCCATCTTGAGTTATTTCAATGTCGGCTATCATGACGAGCGCTTCTTCTTGGACTCTTCTATTCTTCTTATTTAATGTAGACATTCCTTTCCCCACGTCCAACTACTTGAATCGATCCGAGAGTTCCATGATAGCTTTCCTATCAGCTCTCTTCTTCCGCGCTGCTTCTATTTTCTCCTTTCTCGTGGGTTCATACCCCAACCCAAAGGTGGGTTCAGCCAACGGTATTTCTACGACTTCAAGCCTTCCTTGTAAACATCTCCCTAAGCCTTTGCCCGGATGAAACCATTTGCTTTAAAGTAGAACAGTAATATATTCGAACGACTGAAAGCAAGAGGGCAGTTCAATGTCAGATGCAACGATATCAGCTTTGTATACAGCAAACTCTTTTTCAGCGAAAATAGAGATTAGCTTGGAGCCCACGATGAACTTGACTTTTTGATGAAGGCTAGAAAGGACTGCACCCGCTGAATGAATCCAGGGCCTTCCTAACAGCAAATTGTAGGCAGCTGCAATGTGCAAGACCTGGAACTTAATTGTGAAGGTTACTGGGCCTATCTCAACAGGCATTTCAATTTCCCCTATAGCTTCCCTCCGAGAACCGTCAAAGGCACAAATGATCATACCACTATTTTTCAAGTAAGTTTGGTCCATCCCCAGCCTTTCTAAGGTAGAATACGGGCACACATTCAAAGCTGACCCATTATCTATCAATACTTTGGCTACCATTTTTTCTCTTGTTCTTACAGCGATATGCAGAGCCCGGGTATGGCATGTTCCATCAGTAGGAATCTCGTCATCAAAGAAGGTAATGATGTTTGGGGCCATGATGAGGCTCACCATGTTATGTAGGTTATCTGGCGTGAAACTCTCAGGCACATGAGCATCCTTGAGGATCTTTACCAAAGCATCCCAATGCACTTCAGACGTGAGCAACAAACCCAACATCGAAATATGGGCTGGGGCTTTTCTAAGTTGTTCCATGATGTCGTAGTCAACCTTTCCTAGAGCTTTGGTGAATTTTGACATCTCTTGATCTGTCGGTTGGTTAGAGCATTCTCCCTCTTTATCCTTCCCTTTCTTTTTTCTTTCCACTTCAATGGAGGTGTAGAGGTGCCCTGACCGAGTCATCCCTCCTATTTCTGTTATAGGCTCTCTGGTGCCCCTATCAGGTGGGTATTCCATGGGACGCTATAAAGACTAGGTATTGGCAGTTGGGTTACAATGGGAAGAGTTATCCTTGGATTTATGAGCAAAGGGATTACCACAAGGGAAAGGTTGGTGAGGACGGGTAGGGTGGTGGGCACAATTGGCTTCTTTGGCAAGACTAAAGGTAGCTTGGGTCGTATGACTCCTTGGATGTTGGTTTGAGGTTCAAGTCTAGCCACAGCGATCATAGGTTCAGGTTCAAACAATGGAGTAAGGATAAGGTGATAATGGGAAGGGTCCGGTGAGGTTTCTATGGTTAGGTTTTTGTCGGGTTGGTAAGATTGCATGGTTAGGAAGGAATGGTCTTGGTAGTCGGGCTCCTCTAGGGTATAAGTTGTCTCTTCTGGAATTGCAGCAAGTAGACTGCATAGGGTGTTTCTGCTAACATTCTTGCTTTCCAACGGTATGTTCTCTTGAAGCTTGTGAACCATGGCCTTAACTATTACGGAAGATATTGGACTAGTAGTCATTTCCCAGGCCTACAAGAATATGGACAACAGTTGCAAGTTAGAGTTCGAATCTTAGAGAGTTCTATGCAACGCATGTCTTAGGTGCCCTTCTTTAGGAGGGAAACTAATCATGATGTATTGGCCTACTTTTGGAGATAGGGAATTTGCCCCTGTATACAGATACCTTACCGTTAAGTGGGAACCCTCAACCACCCATGCATTCATTCGCAAAAGTAAAGAAGTACATTGAATTTTGGGTTTCAGAGACAAAAGAATTGAAATATATTTTAACAGGGGGGAAGGGGGAACATTTTCTTTTGGACTTCCACCTATCTAGTTTTACACAAAAAATCCTAAACTACTCTTGAGTTTTCGGATTCGCCTTCGTTGGATTTGATGTCGAGGAGGTCGTTGAGAGACCTTATTGACCGATTGCTCCTTGTCTTTATGGCAATCCTATCTCCATGAGCATAGAGAGATTAGGGCCCCTCTTATGGAATGGATTGGTATACATGCTATGAGCCCTTAGGGTTACATGGGAACCCTTAGGGTTTAGGTAGGTTTAATACAAGGGAGAGTGAACTAGGTGTCACTCTCGATGGGTTGATCATATGCATGAGAATGCAGTGACTTGAGTTACTTGGAACTCTTGTCTTAACGTGGGATATTGAATGCATGAACATGGATATGCAAAGAGTATAAGGAGAGAGAATGCAATAACAAGGTAAACGTGCATGCATGAGCAGTTAGGCAGTCATTATAACAATAAGAATACAGTCATTATAACAACAAGAATAAGCAGGTATAAATGAAAGCAAGAGCAGTCGCCATTTCCTCCATGGTTTTGGAAAACAGTGCGCATGTCTTAAATCCGGCAAAGGTTCGGCTATGCATGGTGTCTATATGAGTATGAGGTTGATGGTTGACTAATGCGTCCTAAAAAGGCTCGGTCCCCGAATTTTCAAACCTAGGCCCACTCCCCGAGGTGGTGCCATGATCAGTTGGTGATCCCGAGCAGGGGAACCATCAAGAGGTCATAGGCGAAGAAACTGACACAACATCTTGCCCACAACCAATATACCGTTTCCCCTTTCTAACTAGAAAGGACATATCAGGGTAAAATGTAAGTATGCAGAATGCAGATGCACATGCAATGTGTGTGTGATTTTTAAAAGCGGAGGAAAGAGCCCAACAACTCCCATTCATCTTGTTCATCACATTCATGCATGGAAGTTAATAAAATTTAAACAAAATGTGTACCTACAAAATAAAGATGCAAAAGTTAGTATGTGGATGGCAAACTTAATACAAGATAATATGAATAAATATATGTTTTTTTTTTTAAAACAATTTTAAAAATTTGATTTTAAAAATTTAACGTGAATAAGATTGAACAAGTTAATTGAAGACTCTACATGGGTGAAGGGCAAAAAGACATGACTACGGCCTAAGTGTCCTCAGTGGAGTAGCCAGCTGTCGCGCCCAGATTTTTCGCATTCGAGGAATACACACACAAGCGGGAAAATATCGTACTCTCTCGTTAGAACTCACCCTCCTAGAAGAATGAGTGCGACTAGGTTTGAATTGAAAATAGATTTGAATAAAAGGTTTTTAGAAAAGATTTGAAGTCACCACCTAACTTGATTAAGGTGAGTTAGGTCACCTAAAAACTAAGTATAATCCGAAAACGACACTTAGGGTTTTTGGAAAAGGTTTTTGAAAATACCACCTCAAGAGAGGGTTTTTAAGAAAAACAGGTTGTTTGGCAACCATTGGAAAATATTAAGCCCTCTTTATAAAAATAACTCCTTTTGGTCTTTGAAATCAGTGATCCTAGGTTCGGAGGTTGGTTACTTGTAAGGAAGACGCACTAAACCATCACCCTACCCTGCCCTTGCAGTACCTACATGTCTATTTACCCTAGATTCACTTATGAGAGTCTTCAACTAACTAATGAGCAATCCTATCCACTTTGAAAAAGAATGTTTAAAAAGAAATTTAACACGTTGCATGATATGCAAGAAAAGAAAAGAGAATTGAAAAATAGATTTGAAAAGAAATTAATTTGATTTGAAAAGAAAGAGATAGATGTTTGAATTTGGAAACAAGGTTTTGGAAATTGAAAATGGAGATTTGAAAATAGAAATTTGGAATTGGAAGTTGTGAAAATAGAAACTTGAAAAATGTTGTGACCGCACCCATGAGGGTTGCCTACGTATCCTTTTGGAGGAATCAGGTCAGTCGTAATTCGGATCAGAGTCCGATAGAAAATAGAAGGTTGGATTGGAAGAAAAAGATTTCGATTGGAAAATGGATTTGACTTGAACTTAGAATAGAAGATTGAAGATTGGAATTTAGAATTTTGGAATTGAAAAGATTGGATTTTAATTTGGAAAAATAGAACTTGGAAAAAAGATTTAGACTTGTTTTGGAAAGATGAAGGTTTAAGAAACCTAGACTTAGGAAAGAGAGGAGACTTAAGAAAGATTTGACTCGGAAGGGTTTAAGAAAGATTCGACTTGACTTGAAAGAGTTTTAGAAAATATTAGATTTAGGAAAGGTTCGAATTAGGAAAGTTTCACTTTATAAAAGTTTTAGAATTAAGAAAGTTTCATTTTAAGAAAGGTTTTGAAATAGGAAAGGTTTCACTTTAAGAAAATTTTGATTTAGAAAAGTTTTGACTTAAGAAAGTTTTGAATTTGGAAAACTTTGAATTTGGAAAGATTTGAAATTTAGAAAATTTAGGATTTAGAAAATTTTAGAGTTTTAGAAGATCTTGAGATTAGGAAAGGTTTGAGTTTAGGAAAGATTTGAAAACTTAGATTTGGAAAGTTAAGATTTGGAAAGGGATAGAATTAGGAAAGGGTTGAATTAGGAAATATGTGGAAGTTGAGTTTTAAAATTTAGGAAAGATTTTTATGTTCAAATTTTGGAAACTTAAGATTTAGGAAAGTAGAAGATTAGGAAAAATTTAGACTAGGAAGAGTTAAGATTCTTATTTCCTAAAATAAGGGATTGGATTTTATTTCTAAAAAAGAAGGTTTGATTTTGTTTCCAAAAACAGAGGATTGAATCTACTTTCCTAAACGAAAAATTGGATTTGGTGACCTAAAGGGAAGATTGGATTTGACAAGGATTTGGGAAGGGAAGTTTAGAAACCCTAGGTTTGGAAGACTATAGTTTTGGCGTAGAAAATAATTTTTGGAAATGTGTATAGTTTCAATGTAGAAAACAAGAGGTTTTGGAAACCTAGGTTTGGGGCAAGGTTGAAAATCACATTTTTGGAAAGAAAATTAGAGTTTCCTAATTGTGGGTTCCAGGGCTTGACTTGCACTCTAAGGAAAGAGTTTTCGGAAATTGAGTTTTTGAAAATGAAGATTTTTAGAAAGCAATCCTAGAGAGGAGTTTTTAAAAAGTGTGTTTTGAAAAAAATTTTAGGAAGGAAGTTTTTTGGAAAGTAAAACTTTTGAGAGATTTTTCGAAACAAGATTTTGGAAGTGGATTGTTGGAAAGAGTTTTTAGGAAAGAGATTTAGGGAGTGTTTTCTAATAAGGAAACCTATGGAATATTTTTAGAAAGTAGATTTTGAAGAGAGCGTTTTGAGAAAGAGTTAAAAAGAGTTTTTGAAAAATGAATTTTTGCAGGGAGTTTTTGAAAACAATTTTGGAAAGAAGATTGGAGAGAGTTTATAGAAAGCATGTTGGAAAAAAGATTTTTAGGAGGAGATTTTTGAGAAGAGAGTTTTTTGGAAAGTATTAAAACGTCTCACTTTTCTAAAGTGATTCTAACCATAAGAAGGTTAGAACCATCTTAAGAAAGTGATTTTGAAAACAACAAGGAGTTGAAAATATAGATCATATCGGTCACTTTAAATGTAACACTTTCCTAAAGCAATTCTAGCCATGGAAAGGCTAGAATCACCCTAGGATTGTGATTTTGAAAACAAGTTTTGAAAAAGAAGATTTTGATGCAATTTTGAAAACAAGTTTTGAAAACGAGTTTGAAAACGATTTTTGGAAGAATGCAAGATAATGATATGCACAATGCAAATTGGGATTGTGAACATACAAGGTTAAGGCTTCACCAAATAATCAAAGGGGCTGAACCCACGTGGTCTCCGGTTAGACTAAAAGAAAGCCCTCGACACGGTGACCCTCCAATAGTCTAATCCTACACATGGACCGAGAATTCCTTTGTTTCAAGCATGCAAATAAAGGGGGAAGAAGATGGAGGATTAAAATAGAGAAAACCCAAGTGGGTTTGGAGGGAGAAGAGAGATGGGGAAGTGTAAAAACTTAAAGAGAAAACCTACCGTATGCCTTGTTTATTTCGCTTGGCTTTGCGAGCCTTGCTTTTCTTGCTTTTTCTTCGGTCTTCGCTTCAGTCTTCGAAGGCTTGTCTTTGATCTTCAAAGCTTGTAGTTACAGCAATCCAAGTCTTCAATGGAGGGTTGGAGGCTAGTGTATAAATGTATAGGGGTGTATATGAGTGTATAGGAGGCTAGGGTTTGGAAAACCTAGAGAAACTAGGGTTTAGGGAGACTACGAGCTCTGTATATCGAATATTAGGGTTTTCAGACTGAGTTTGCAGACCTTTTTCACTCTGGAAGAGGCTCTGTATTTATAGAGAGAGGAATGCACTGGCACCTGTTGCAGTGGCACCAAGCCAAATTTACTCTTGGCGCCACTCCAGGCCATTTCTTGGCTTGGCGCCACTACCAGTGGTGCCAGCCAGTTAAGAAAGTTTTAAGGCTGGCAAGCAACGTATCTTGGGAAGATTTAGGCGCCTGTACTAGTGACTACCATGCAATTTTTAGCCTGGTTTCACTAAGAGTGACTCCAGAAAGTTCGGGAAGGATTTAAAAGACCAGGATTGGCCCGAAAGGCCGAAAAAGGACAGGAACACTTAGAACAATGTCTTAGAGGTATTTGACTTGAAAAATGAGGATAGGATGTGTCGGAGGGGTTGACGGGCCCATTAGGGGCAAAACGGTCAATCGGGCCGGAAAACTGCCGACATGGACTCAGAACGTCCTGGAAGAAGATTTGAGATTTGGAAACATTATTCAAAATGTTCCCAAAGGTTGCCGGTTTGATACCCAAAACCGGTGTGGTTGAAAAAAGTGATTGGCCCATTAGGGGCAAAACGGTCATTTTGCACCGGCTTCGCCGAAACTGACTCGAAATGATTCGGAAAGATAAAGAAAGGTTGAGAATACTATAAGAAGCATTCTCGGGAAGTTACTGATTTGATACCCTGGGCCGGTGTGGTTCCAGGGGCGTTCGGATGCCTAGGGGCAAAATGGTTATTGTGACCGAAAAGTCTCGGAATTGACCCGAAACGGAATGGAGGGCACCTAATCATGCCGGATTGCTTTTAAAACAATCTAGAAAGGTGGACTTGTCGTTCTGAGGGCTTAGGTGTGCTCTCGAGAAACGTGCCGAAAAATGGCCCTAGGGGCAGTTTGGTCATTTTTTACCATAGTGGGCTAGCAGGCACCGGTGTTGACCTGGGTTTTGAGTGTTTCTGCCACTCTGACGGAGATCTCGTGATACAGGGGTTTGTTGGCAATTCCCTATGTCGACCTGTTTGCGAGTATTTCCGCTACTCTGACGGTTGCGATGTTTACGAGTATTTTTACTACTTTGACAATTCGCAATCATTCCTGAGACTGCCTAATCTCGGGAAACTGCTAAAGGGACTTAGCACCTAAGAATCAACTTTCTTAGAAGGCGTGCCTAAACGGACATTTCTGCATTGGTGCTCTAGCAAGCACCAAAGGTGGACCGTTCTATCATCTAGGGGACTTGGGGTCTTGTCCCGGTCGACCAATTTAAAGGGATTTATCGTTCCGAAGAGATTTTTTTCGAAAAACGTGTCGGATTAGATAGAATTACCATCTCGAGGAATCAATTTTCTTGAGAGAGGGATTAGAATTGGAATTAGAAAGGGGACTTACCGTCTTCGGAATGACGTGCCTGATTTGGAATTGGAAAGGGGACTTATCGTCTTCGGAAAGACGTGCCTGATTTGGAATTGGAAAGGGGACTTACCGTCTTCGGAAAGACGTGTCTAGTTTGGAATATGGAAAGGGGACTTACCATCTTCGTAAAGACGTGCCTGATAGAATTGGACCGAACGATGCCCCTAGGGGTATTTTGGTCATTTTGCCTCTATTTGGGCCTGGCGGGGCCCGCAAAGTGATGAATAGACATGATTAGACTTAGACAGTTGATTTCGATTGGAATACGTCCACATTGACTTGAGTACAAGTCTGGACGGACCGTAAACTCCCGAGCGGTAAAAAATGGGATGCTTACAGATGTGACATTACATTTTGCATTGTCCCATAAGCTAAAATGTTTTTGGTCATACTTTTCTAAACGGCTAGGGTAGAACCCCCACCATATGGATTATATATTGCACTAACTTTTTCATGTTTATTCGTACAAATTATACCATGCCTAAGAAAAGAATGATGAGTGTGAGAACCTCGACTGAACCATTATCTAATGATGAACGCATCCAAATCCCTTCTGAAATGGGATTATATGACGATCTATGGGGTAACAGTGGTATAGCACAAAACGCAAGTTAAAAAATAAACCGATTCTCCTACATCAATCGTTACAACATGCAGGACACATTTTAGTGGGCCAACAATACTAACGAGCACCACGTGGAGTCATTATTCGTGAAAACACTCTACAATGGCAAAACCTGTGTGAACGCCGATGCGAGCAAGAAATGTACTGCATATGGCATCAGTTACCTGTTCCAAAAGCACATTCGTTTGAATCGTGCTCGAACAAGTCTATCGACGATCCATGAGTCATAAACTGACTTGAACGTGAGATCGAACAGATGTAAAGGAGGTTGGATAAATTTCATTATATCAAACATGTGAAGACAAATCATGTAAATCTAGATGTTGGCATAATAAAGATCCTAGAATTTGTTGCACTTCATTTCCCAGTTTCTTGTACATTTGTTATTATTTCAAAAATTGTGTTTTATCTAATTTTTCAGTAAAGGTTGTGTACTATCTTAAGTTTGTTATGGGATAAGTTGTATATAGCCATGACTACAAAATTTCATAAATCGTAAAACCCTAGGTTGATTTAAGGTTAGGTTAATCTAGGGTTTGCTAACCACAATTAGGTTAAACTAGGGTTAAACTAGAGTTAGGTTTAACTAGGTTCAACTAGGGTTAAACTAGGCTAAACTAGGGCTAGGTTTAACTAGGTTCAACTAAGGTTAGGGTTAGGGTTAGGTTTAGGTTTAGGAGGATGCTAATTAAGGTTAGGGTTAGGTTTAGGATGATGCTAACAACAGTTACACTAGGCTAGGGTTAGGGCTAGGGTTAAACTAGTTGGTGATGTTGTAATTGGTGACACTAGGCTACGATTAGGGCTAGGGTTAGGCCACTAGGATTAGGTCTAATGCTTTAGGTTCTTGGTATTATCAAGGGAAGTTTCATAACATTCGAGCGAAGGCAAATAAGAATACTTTTGGTGGGTGGATGAGGTATTGGTGGAACGATTTGAGTAGCTCTAAGGATGGACTAAAAAGCGATATTGTAGTTGGTGACGCTACATTGAGCAAGTATCATCTAGCAACCTATCTTGCTTGTTGGCTCTTTAGACATATTTTTGAGGGCCCTCCTTTAGATGGTATTAATCCAAGGACTTTTCCTATTGCTGCAAGGCTAAGTATAGGTAGATCTGTGCCATTCACTCCTTTATTCCTTGGTACGCTCTTCTTTCCTTTGGATCAGCTCCAAGAAGGGTTAGAGTGCTCAATGGGGAGGTACGATATGATTACCTACTTGAGCACTCCATTTTTACAGATGTGGTTATACGAGCATTTCCCTCATATGCTCCTTAATCTCACACATATTCAGAGTATTATGCGATGCCAGGTGGAAGACACTGGAAATCAAATGAGCCTTGAGATGGTCAGGGAAGAGTTCAAGTAAATGCTTGGCTCCTTATTTTAACAGTAATGAGGGTTTCATGTGGAGGCTATATGTTGCCAAGGTCATTGGCCTCGAGCGCATAGACGTATACTCTGATTAAGAGACGCATGTTTTTCTCGATTACTCCTTAGTTTCCAAGTCAAATCTTTTATGGTATTCCTGGTTGTTTCCTCGACCATTACCATCCATAGGAGACTTTGGGTTTGTGGCGACAAGTTACAATTCACACAAAGTCACTCAGCAATTTAGTTTTGATCAAATGGTAACTCGGGGGCGGGGCCCGAGGGGGGGGGGTGGGGGGAAGAGAGAGTTTTTTAGGGTCATTGAGAGGCTGTGTGTGTGTTTTGCTTCCAAGAAGAGTGGGAGCCACCATGGTCTCGAACATTTGCTCATGTTTGGTGGTTCGAGAAGACTTTCTCGTGATAATAGAATTGGCCGGATGACTCTTCGGGCTAGAGGATTCTAGCAGCAAACTTTTTGAACACTTTTAACTCTATGCGAAGGGCTTCTTGAGGCTATGTTTGTAAGCACCCGATCGAACTCACATTCAAACTTCATAGACACATTCAAGCTTAAACCGGCTTCCCAGACTCAATCCCGTAAATCAACCGCCTCACGGCCCCGCCAAACCCAATAGAGGCAAAATGACCAAAATGCCCTTGAAGCATTGCTCTGTCCAATTCTAGTTGGCACGTATTTTTAAAGACGATAAGTCCATAGTTCAACAATTCCAATTCCAATTCTAGTCTAGACTAGTCAAACTCAATTTGGCACGCCTTTCAAGAAAGTTGATCCTTTAGGTAATAGGTCTATCTAGTATGACACGTTTATCGAGAAAGCACAAAATCTCTCGGAACGATAAGTCCCGTTACACCCGTTGACCAAGACGAAAACCAAGTCCTCGAGATGGTAGAGCAGTTCATTTATGAGGCGTGCTAGCTTGCCAACATAGAATGTCCGTTAATCGGCACGTCGATCAGGAAAGTACCTAAGGCCCCGAGGCGATAAGACCATCCAATAGTTTCTTGAGATCAAGCAATCTCTAGAATGAATGCACACTGTCAAAGTGACGGAAACACTCACAAACTTCACAACCATCAAGGTAACGGAAACACTCATAAATAAGTTGACATTAGGAATGCCAACAAACCCCCTATGTCACGGGACCAAACACGCCTCTTGACAGTAGTACATTTATCGAAATACGGGATACTTTTGGAAACTAACACGTCACACACTGTTAGAGTGACGTAAACACTCAAAACCTAGGTCAACATCAGTGCCTGCGAGCACATTCCAGTGAAAAATGACCAAAACGACCCTGGCAGGCCCTATCGGTGCACTTATCGAGAAAGTACCTAAAACCTCAAAGCAGTAACTCCACCTTTCCAAGATTGTCCCAAAGATAATCTAGCAAGTTCTGGTGCCTTCTAGTTAGTTCTGGATCAATTCCGAGAAAATTTGGTCCAAATGACCATTGTGTCCTTAGGCAAGCATCTAATTGCCTCTAGGAACCACACCGACTCTGGGTATCAAACTAGTTAACTTCCGTGGATGCTTCTAACAGTATTACCAAGCTCTTAGTACCTTTCCAAACCATTTCGAGTCCATTCCAATAAACTCGGTGTGAAATAACAGTTTTGCCCCCGACGGGTCGGTCGCCTTTTTTAACCACATCGGCTTTGGGTGTCAAACCGGAAATCCCCCGAAGGACTCTCAATAGTGTTTTCAATCTTTAATTCTTCTCACGGTCAACCCCAGATTGATCCTTGTGTTCCCTAGATCAAATAACTTTTTTGCCCCTAGTGGGCCGGTCACCCTTTTCAACTACTCTAGCTCTAATCATCAAGTCAGTTATCTCCAGAGCACTCTTTTAGGGGTTCCCGTTCATTCCCAGTTGATTTTGGCTACTCGAAACCTTCCAAATCATTCCTAGAATTTTTAGAGTCACTCTTAATGAAGCTATGTCAAAAATTACATGGTAGTCATTAGGATAGGCCCCCAAATCTTCGGCCTTGCGTCTCAAAGGTCAAAGATATGTTTCTTACAGTCCTAACAATTTTCCTAATAGGTTAGCGCCACTTCTAATGGCACCAAGCCAAAATTTGGCATGGTGCCAAAGCCAAGTTTTGTTTGCCTGTAAATACAAGCCACCCCTTATATATTCCAGATTTGAAAAATCGCTCTAAAAACTCTGCCTCTCTAAAAATGGACTGAGTTACCCCAAAACCCTAATTCTCTCAAGGCTCTCTCAAGTTCTAGCCTCCATATACTCTAAACACTAAACCCCTAGCCTCTTCATTCCATTGAAGGTCAAGTCCAGCCTTTGGAAGCTCTTGAAAATCATCTCAAAGTTCAAGCAAGTCCTCCATTGAAGCATTCAACCTAATAAGAAGACAAGGTACGGTTTTATTTACTTTTATGTAATCCTCCTCTCTCTCTTCTCACCCCTAGTCCACTTGGACTATTCTCTATTTTAATCCACATCTTTTACCCCCTCTTTTTGCATGCTTAAAACAAGGAACTTTCAGATTCATACCTAGGAAGGTCTTGGAGGAAGTCACTGTGTCAGGGATTTTCTTCAAGTTAAACCTAAGATGGTGTGAGTTTGGCCCCCTTGATTATGCGGTGAAGCCAAACCTTGTATCTTCACGTCCCTATTGCATTGTGGTTGTTGTGTTCATACATTGCATTTAATATCATATTCAAATGCTTTCTTTAAAACTTGCATCCAAAAAAGCTATTTTCAAGGTTGTTTTCAAAGCCACATCCCTAAGATGATTTTAGCTATTTTATGGTTAGGATTGTTTTAGGAAAGTGTTACTTACATTCAATGAGACCATCAAGGTCCATATTAGGGTTTCAAACTCTACTTGTTTTCAAAACCATAACCCTAAGATGATTTTAGCCGTTCCATGATTAGGATTGTTTTAGGAAAGTGTTACATTCAATGAGACCATCAAGGTTCATAAACCCTAGTTGTTTTCAACATCACAACCCTAGAATGATTATCGTTTTCTTATGATTAGAATCATTTTAGGAAAATGAGATATTTAAGAGACTTTCAAAAGTCTATCATCTATGCTTCTCTGCAACAAACAATAGCTGCTACTATTGTTGCTGCTACAACTGCTCACATTTTCTCTCTCTCTCTCTGTTCCCTTGTTTCCCTCCTCTCAATGCTCTCATTTTTCCATCTTTCGTTGATGTATTGCCCTAATTGCTATTCTGTCTTTGGCATGTGTGCTTGCATATACAGCAAGAAGGGGGCATTTAGCTTTTACTACTGATGTGTATGTTCTAACTGCTATTACATATTTACATTCTCCTTTGTATGATACTCTCCATTTTAGAGAGAGAAGATGCTAGGGCAGACAGAAGGGGGGGAGGGTGAGGGCCGCGGCCTCCCCAAAATTTTTAATATTTATCATAATCTCTATAGAATTTTGGGTATTTTTAATGAAATATAGGTATTGGCCCCCCAAATTTATAAAAATAAATTACTTAGATTCCTACAAAATTTAGAACTTTTTGCCTTGGCTCCCCCTTGACACAAATCCTGAGTCTGCCACTAAGAAGATGGAATACCCAGTGAAGATGTGAGGAAAGGTGAAGGGTTGAGGTAAGAGAAGAAAGTGAGGAAGTGGAAGAGGTAGTTTGGCCCTGCATGGTTTAGCAATGTGATTGTGTTGTACTGCTTACTCTTCAGGTTCTTCTCCATTGTGCCTTGAGTTGGTACGATTGTGAAATGCTTTATAGTTTCTACTATCTCTCTACATGTTCTTTTCTTGTATATTACTTTGGGTTTCACAAATAAAAATATTGTAGATATGCTACAATTCCTATTTTGCAGAATGGATTTGTAGCTTTGTTCTCTTTGATTTTCAAAGTTTGTTCAAACTCAGCATCAAAACAAATGAACCGACTCGAACCTTTGGGTGATTGGTTCACTTTTGGGTTTGAAAATGTGAAATCAATTAAGTTCGGAAGCCACCTGACTCATGAACAACCTTTTTATATTAGTGCTAAAAATTCATTGAGGAGTAGACAGGTCTACCTCGTCAAGAAAGGCTAGGATGTTGGCGCACCTTCTAAAAAAGCATTTGGAGAGTTCTTTTTGTTTTGCACAGAATATTTTTGCATAGAACTACACGCCCAAACCCTCTCTTATAGCTTCATTGTTTTTGTTCCCTTGTGGTTTTTTCTTTTAAAAAGTTTACGTATGAATACCCTTTATATATATCGTGTGTATGTATGTAGATATACACATATGCCTTTGTATATAACACGTGTCTTATATATGTATTTGTATATGATGCATTAATTTCGTTATTAATCATCAGGTCGAAGAGATAGCATAGATGGCTAATTTTGAGGATTCGTCTTCAAGGTGACGAGTCACACCTCCATTGATGCGGTTTTCGTTTTTGGGTTTGGTTCTTGTTTTTCTATAGCAGATTAAACTTTGTTTTATTTGTGTGGATTTTATTTTATCTCTCTCTCTTCTTTTTTTTGTCTTTTCCTTTCCTTTATGTTCTGTTTGGATCAAGAATATGATGATTAAAAAAAATGTGAGAAAAAATAGAACAAAAATTCTCTTTCATTTTGTTTTGTTTTTCCTCATATTTTTTCTTTGCTTTTTTCTTAATAAATCCTAGTTTCCAACGCAACATTAATGTTCATGCCTTTGTATGAACAGTTTAGTTGGGTATACCAAAAGTTAATTTACTCAAAGGAAAAAATAATTTGCATATATGGAGAGATTTTAACTATTTTTGTGCAAAAGATGGAAGCAATATTATAAAATATTTTTTAAATATGAAATTATATTACAATATATTTCAATCTAAAATTACTAACAAAATATCACAAAAATATGATATATCCGCCATAATTTTTCACACAAATCATTATTTTAATATTCTGTTATTTTTTATTGTTACTATTATCTATACTATTATAAAAAGCCAACACTGGGGCTTTGGTCAGAATCTGTCACACTATTTTACATTTAAAATTGTCCTAAAATTAAAAAAAAATTACTACATAACCCATGTTCATGCCTTCTATACTGTTATACAATCAGATAATCTAAAAAAGATAACCGAGAGAAATAAGTGGGTGCATCACGTTCCCACCACTTAAACGGTTACAACTAGATAATCACTAACAAATAGATAAATAATTAGGTATAATATAGCACATGCACATAGTGCGTGCCACCCTTCTAGTTTCTTATATGAGAACAGTTTATTTATTTTATTTTTCACTTATAGCTGATATTTTTAATATTTTGAAATTTTTGTTTACTATTCCAATTACTGAGAGATCACAAAATATTACAATATACCCCTAGATTAGAGTTATGTCACTAAGAAGCATGGACACAAACACATGTAGGGATAGCAAAATAACTGGACATCTCAAGTCTGCACCCTGCCTTGCCCTGCCCCGCCCCGCCCCGCCCATATTGGGACGGGTGTGGGGTGATTCTAATTGGGTGGAGCGAGTTTGGAAACAAGATGCAATAACCCATCCCAACTCGAACCCGCCCTATTTGTGTATATATATATATACTTTTTATATATACATATTTTATTAAAATGCAATTATTGTATTTTTTTCCTTATTTTTGTGATTTTATGTCTTACTTTGTTCATGTATGTTTGAAAAATCACTAACGTAAAGAAGGCAAGGCGGGACGGTTTGGGATGGGCATGAGGAGGAATTAAATAGGGCGAGGATGGCGTAGGAGTCTCCCAAACCAAACCCGCCCCGTTGCCATCCCTAGACACAGACACGACACAACACCAACACATTGACATGGTGATTTTGAAAAAACGTAGGATACGGCACAGCATTGTAGGGACACGGCAAAATTATATATTTTTTGTATTTTTTATATGTTATATATAGAAGTATCTTATTCAAAGGTAATAAAAAAAATAGATGATAGCATTAATTAAAATTAAAATGATATATTTCATATTTCAAATATCAAATTAGGAATAAAACCACATTATTATTATTTTATAATTGAATTATAAGTTTTTTTTTAAAAACTTGTAACGTGTTTTATAAATATAAGTGATGGACACAAGTGTTCAACTAATGCCTATATAACACGCATCATTCTACAAGTGTTGTGTTCGACATAAACACAATACCTTCTTAAAAGTGTCAGTACTTCTTAAGAAGTGAGGGCTTGATAACAGGCTATAGGCTATAGGCTATAGGAAGAAAAATTTTATAGGATGAAATTTTAGCGACGTTTGGACCTGACCATTAACTCTAGGTGTTATAAAATTGTATAGAATATGTTGGGAGAACGATTATTAGCATGCTCGAAATGGAAAGGTTTGTGGGATGAAGTGACAATTCTGTCATTCTTTTTTATCGTTTGTGACGATAGGTTTTTGTGCTATTACCAAGATGTCCTTTTATTTTTCATCTTGACACCCTGGAATACTCTTAATTTAATTTGTAACAAACTGCCTACAATATAAGTCATTTGCAAATTTAGCTAAAGGAATTGCAAATCGAGTTGGGCCCTAGCTGGGTTGCACAAAATTTGATTGAGCTCGAGCCAAGTTCAATCATTACCTCAAATCCTTTGAGACGAGCTTGGGCAAAAGAGTGTTCAACTCAGCTCAATTACACCCTTAATCACCTTCAATCATTCTCTTTTTGAAGAGTGATACTACCTTATTAGATGGACTTGAATAGATAACAAAAGAAAGGTCAGATTTTAGTTAACTGGGATGAGGAGAGCAGGTAAAAGGATCAAATTTCATTCATCAAGGAGCCTTTTAAATTGCTATATAAGATCACCATGTAAATATTTTTTTTTTCTTGTGCGAGAACAGGGCTGCACCTTTTCGTATATTCTTTTTTTAACAATATGGGGTGCAATTTTTAAAACTAAAAAATGAACGCTGAAATCTCAGTTTATAAATCTATGTCAATATCAAATGATAGGTGTGCAGCATTGAATCTATTGATTGATAAAAACCTGGCCATATTTACCCCCTGCAAAATAAAATCCATGAAAATCTACCCACATGTAGTTTTCTTATTATGTTCAAAACGAATACATTAGATATAGTGGTCCAATTACCTTTATAGCCAAGCATGATAATTTTTTATAAACTCCCCAAAAGGACAAGCCTGCCAACCCATGAAACTACATGGTTCTGAGGTCACTACTAATCTGCTTCATGCATAAATTCCCTAGTTAACTTACGTAACGGTATTCTCTCTTCACTGACAAATTGAGCTGTAAAAAACTTTTTTGGCTTAGGTTGCAAGGGATGACGAGAAACCCTCACTCTCACAAGAAAAGCAAATTATATAAATATAGAAGCAATACCAGGTGCAGTTAAACAAACAACTGTTTTTCGACCATCGCTTTCTTAACTTACCACGTGTCCGTCCTTTTCTCTAAGTGCAAACGGCAACTGCAAGGATCTCATGCACTGCTTTTGGAAGAATAGCTAAAGGTTTGATGCTTAGTCACGCTATCCGAAGATTTGACACTTCCCTTTTGAAAAGTCAAATTATTGCATGACCGTTTTATATTTTATTTATATTTGTGAGCATAAATTATTTTTTGTTTACTGTTCAAAAATTTTCATATAATTTTAAAAAAGCAAATGCACATGCATAAAAAAAATAAATAAAAATAAAGTTTTATAGAAAAGTGTAAATAAAGTATGGACTAATTTCAAGGGATTGACTTAGTAGTTAAGGCTTGTGACTTGGGGATCTTTTACTTTTAAGTTCTTAAGTTTGAAACATCTTAGGTACTATTAACTCTTTAGAACTACTCTCATAGCGTTTGATCTGATAATTATTCGATTTGTACGAGATAGGGGGACCACATAAACTTCGTCATTAATTAAGATGCGTGCAAGCTGACCGAACACCTATTTAGCAAAAAATAAAAAAAATAAAAAAGTATGGGACTGACATTTTGTCCAACTCAATAACACCTGTTAAACTTGTGTCATAGGAGCACATATTAGTAAGACCCGTTTAAAATACAAAGTAAATTTCATATTATTTATCACATAAACTTTAGTAGTTTTAATATTAGTGAGTCTAATATAAAATAAAAAAAATTGGCAGATCAATTTAAAAAAAATATCTCATTCTTTGTAATAAGAGACAATAAATTTGTGGACTACATTTTGTGGCCATTCAAAACACACAGTTTTCGAACTAGTAAAATTTTGAAATACTGGTAATTTTTCTTTCTTTCCAAAATACTCGGTTGTTTGTGAATAAATATTCACTTTGAGTGATATTATATAAGTTAAAAATTCATACATAATTCATGTGTAAAATGATGTAATTGAATGAAAGTCTTTTATTTAAAAACAAGCATCGATTAGTATAGCTCATGATTATAAAAATGTTATTGTCACATCATTTTACGCTATGATTAGTACCCGAATTTATTGAGAAAAAAAAAGATAAAAATAAAAGGTGGATGAAAAAGAAGAAGGATGTAAGATTTCAAATTTTATGCTTTTGCATGGTTGTACTGGGAAAACGAGAAATAAATGAATAGGCATTTATCATCAAGGCCAGCTCAACACAATTTGTAGCCTAAGATGACAATTTTAAATAAGGCTTTATAGTTTTTTTTTTTTTTTTTGTATTGTGTTAAAAAAATTTGGGTTATCTTGATTATTATTGAAATTAACTATTGTGTTAATTTTGAATTTTTTTTTAAAAACATGTAGAAACTCTATAAGATTTAAATATAATATATAAAAATTTAAAAAATATATGACTTTTAAAAAAAATTTACAATTTATTTTATTGGGTGAAACCGATTTTTTTTTTTAAGTTAACTAATTTAGTTGATTTTCTATCTACTTTCTATAGGGTCCTTTTTCTCATCTGGATTAAGGTTTTTTATTTCCCACAAAAATTGTAGGACCTGGCCTTGATTAAAGCATTTAAAATTTTTAAAATATTGGAGCCTTCAAAATTTTATTTATTTGAATAATTTATTATTAGTTAAACTAGTATTTTCTTCTTGAAAGTTAATTTTTGCCTTTTTTATGAACATTTTTTTAAAGTCTAGATTGAGACCTTTTTTTAAAAAATATATTAAAATATATAATACCTTTATTATAAAATAAAAATTTTAAAAAACATTTAAGACCTTAAAGAAATGGAGGCGTGTGGCCGCCTCACTTGCCTAGGGGTTGAATCGGCCCTGTTTATCACTAATAATGTAAATTAAATGAGAAACTATGGTATCTTCGCTCACGGAAGCTTTTTATTTTTTAATTTTTACGTGGCCATGAATTTTTCTTTTTAAAGTTCCTTATCTGTCCCTTCTCTTTTTAGCTCTTAATTTTTTATTCTATTTCTTTCTTATCATTGTACTGTCACTTGTGTAGCCCACTTGCAAGTTTACTGGGATTATCAAGTTTCGGTTTCAACTATTAAATTCATCAACATGTGTCACTCTAACAATAAGCAACGGTGCAAACGACTGATAAATCAACTGTTGCTAGGAATGCTCTAAATATAGAAGACATGCATACACAAAACCACTGAAGAAAATCACAAAATAAGAGAACCTAAGATTATATATGGATACAAACGACTGATAAATCAACTGTTGCTAGGAATGCTCTAAATATAGAAGACATGCATACACAAAACCACTGAAGAAAATCACAAAATAAGAGAACCTAAGATTATATATGGATACAGACAAGCGAAATCTACACGACACGATATGAACACGCCTATAAAGTAACTTTAAAAAGATATAGAATATGACAAGCGAAACAAATGTATATTTCATATATTTTGTTATACATTATAGATAGTAACATTTTACTTAAAAATAGTAATTTTTTTTCAAGATAACATTAATTGAAGCTAAAATCATGTATTATATAGCTAAAATGTCAAATTAGATATAACTCGCATTATTTTTATCCTACAATTGAATTTTAAGTTATTTCTTTAAACTTGTAATGTGTTTCATGTGTCTAAGTGAGGGCAAGTGTATCTCCTAAGTGTTCAAAGCGTGTCTGGTTCTAAAAAAAATTAAAAAGTAAGAAAAAAAGTTTAGATATATATTTGACACGTGTTGGAAAGTGTCTCGATGAGTGATGTGTCCGTATAGATAAGACACCTTGTTAGAAGTGTCTGTCATTCTTAGAGAGGAACGAACCCAAGTAAATAAATACCATATACCGATGCAAAGTTTATAAGCATGTGTAACCATATATAACTTCGCAAAAGAGAATAAAAACCTAGAAGAAAATAAAAAACTAAAACATAATTAATTAGTATACAAATAAAACCATGTATTGTATAGCTTAAATGTCAAATAAGATATAAATCGCATTATTTTTATCCGACAATTTAATTTTAAGTTATTTCTTTAAATTTGTAATGTGTTTCATGTGTCTAAGTGAGAACAAGTGTGTCTCTCAAGTGTTCATAGAGTGTTTGGTTCTAAAAAAATTTAAAAATTAATAGAAAAAGTTTAGATGTGTGTCCGACACGTATCGGGAAGTGTGTCGATGAGTGTTTTGTTCGTATAGACGAGATGCCTTCTTAGATGTGCTTGTCCTTCTTAGAGAGAAACGAACCCGAGTATAAATCTCGTATATCAATGCAAAGTTTATAAGCATGTGTAACCATATATAACTTCTCAAAAGAGAATAAAAACCTAGAAGAAAATAAAAAACTAAAGCATAATTAATTAGTATACAAATAAAAGGTGTAAGCATTGAACAAAAATAAAATCACCTCTCAATGGACCTAGTTTCAGTGCTAGTACAGAAAATGGCTTAAAAATTGATATGCATCTTTTAGTCTGAATGGTTTAAAGATAAAATCAATAGACCCCTCTGCATAAACATAGTCTTCTCTTCTCTGCTTGGGTTTTAAACTAAATGCGACATGTGGGTAGAGAGAGAGAGAGAGAGAGAGAGTCTAACACTTCATTTGGAACCTGAATTTTGGTAGGAAAAGAAATATGTATTCTAATAAAATCATTTTCCTGCGTTTGGTTATCATGGAAAACTAGATTGAAAGGAAAACTTAAAGGAAGAATGTGTTGGAAAATTTGTGCTTTATGTGAATGAGAATTGGATTATGTTTGTATCCAAACACTCTCTTATTTCTTATTGTCATTCAAATTTAAATTTGAATTTAATTTGAATGGTTGTGACTATTCAAGATATTTTGGGTTGTGTCTTTTCTGAATAATTACATGTCCTTCCGAATAGACACGTTTTTGTCTATATATACTCCTTGTTTTTTCCTTTTTTAGGGGCTAGATTTTTTTGAGTCATTTCTATTGCATTGTAAGAGTCAGTCATAAATTTCATTCGCCATATATACAAATTGAAGTGTTGTTTCTGTATGGAGTCGATCATTGTATCCTAAAAGACGAACGTCCATTCATCCATGAGCACCACTGGAGGGCGTAATTGTCTTAAGGACATAGTGTGAAATACTAGTCTTGATCTTTTCTTTTTCTTCTTTTGATTCTGAATTCGAAAATTTATAGAACTTCAATCTTGATCTGATCTAACTGCATAATAATACTTGTGGTATTATCTTCTTGGTGTATCCTTGGTTTTGCACGAGGCATTCTTGAAATTTCTGTCTTAGAACTTCTAGCAGTTAATAACACATTCATACACAGTTTGGGTAACAATCTTAAGACAATTACTATTTATTCTTTTGCTATATTGTGTAGTCATTATGTTTCTATAATTGCATGATCTTCATTTTGTTTGTGTGTCGGTGCTTGAAGTGTATAAATTTTTGCCAGATTTGGATCCATAAAATTAGAGTTATGTGTTTAATGTTTGGCTGAAAATTTGATTGTGGCGTTGTCGTAGATGATGTACAGTTATGGTCATATTTGTCCAGTTGTGAGTACAATGCGATATTTTTCACAATATTTTATTTGGTCTTAATGCTGTCATTAATGGACTTCTTATACATTTTGTTAAACACCAAAATGACCAGTGAATTTTTGGCATGCACAATGGCACCTGTTTATGGATCACAATCATTTTAGTCTCACAATACATACACCTAGAATGCTTAATACGTATTAAATATTTTAAAATGCATGATATGGATTGTTTTGCACAAAAGTTTCGTATGGGTATTAATGGCATTTGGGCCAAACAAATACTAAATGTTATAAAATTTTAGTTTGTTGTTGAGTACACATGCATGAATGTGTCCCCAAAGTTTCATGATCAAATGACTTACCATTTGAGAGAAAATTTTCATTTTTGGTTCAATTTTCAAAACTTTGTCAATTTTATTCTTTTTATCCATTAAGTTTCATTGCGTGAAGCTTATATCATTGCATTCAGTTTGTGATTACCTTTCCAACGGTATATCATTTGCATAATTTGGATGAATGGATCCAATGTTATGAAGGATCAAAGTTAGCCTTGAATTGGTTTAAGTTTCTGGTTCGCAGAACCAAGACCAACGAAAGGAAAAAAAAAAATTCATTGCTTGAACCAGTGCATCTTTTCAAAAAATCAAGGTCTTTTCTGTAATTACAGAAAGTATTTGGGGGTCTATTTTGAAATTTTGATTTTTTAAAAATTTTTATAATTTCCAAAAATTATGGGGGACAAAGTGTAATTTTATCAAATTTTAAGGTGCATAGGATCATTTCAAGTATATTTGAGATTTAAAATATAATTTAAAAAACTTTTGCATAAACCTTGTTCCCTCCTTATGACATGTGGAAGAGTATGCAGCTATTCCTAGTTATATTTTTATGCAAAGGTTAAACAAGTGTGCTTGAAAATGAGCATTAAATTTTTTATGCACATGATTTGTGAAGATTTTTCTAAAATTATGAGATACGATGGTGTACTTGCTATGATCCTATTGTGTTGAAATTTTCTTTATGAAAATTTTATGATTGCATTATTGTGTTTGTAGCATTTTGCTAAATTTGCTATACCATGTTTTAATCAATTTAATTACTTGAGTTGTATTTATTTATTGTAGAATAATGATCTTTCTACCATTAATAAGTACATATCTTCTGCTTATATGCTTGAGGTTTTAAATGTATGGCATGATAAGTTAGAACAATTTAAGTATAATCCTTTGCATAGATTGATTTACTTGAAGTTATTGTTTAATTTTGAAATTGACGCTATCATTGGTAATTTATTGCATGGTGTGTATGAATGTAATCACTCTTTCTGTTTGGAAAACCATTATAGTTGTTTTGCTTAGTAGATAATGATTTGTTTTAGCAATAAATGTGTATATGTTGTTTCAAGTCATTTATAGTTTGATACAAGTCTTTTAGAAGTAGTAGTAAATCCTCATATTCAAATTTCTTGACTAAAGTGTGTTCAAATTAAAAAAAAGTAAAAAAAAAATAGGTTGCTACTTGTAGTAATGAATGCACTTGATATTATTATGTGTATTTGCCAAAGAGTAAAGATAAAGAGTTGAAATGTTTATATATTATCAAAGTGAGATTAAGAACCAACGTAGTAAGAAGATTAAGGTGTGAGAAATGATAAATATAGTGAAGATGAAGTATTAATTGCTTAAACTATTATTCACCAACATATAACACCTTATTTATTATAGCAAAACGAAGTTGCTGAACGTTGAAATCCAACTTTTAATGAGATGACGATTGCTATGTTGATGAGTTCTGGTTAAACAAGAAGTTGTGGGGGGAAAGCTTTGCTTTCCATAACCCATGTTCTCACTGAGATACCTCACGAGACACTTAATAAAACACCTTATGAATTATGTATAACTTGTGGATCTTCTCCTAAATTCTTAAAAGTGTGAGGGTATGTGGTAGATTCTATTCGTAAATGAATTAAAATAGGATCTAGAACTGTTGATTATATATTCATAGGCTATGCTAAATGTAGTAGTGCATGTCAGTTCCTTATTCATTAGTTTGAAATTTTTGATGCTCTTAACAATTTATGGAATCTAGAAATGCATCATTCATTGAGAATGAATTTCCTTGTGAACCTGCACAAGAATCTATTTCTCTTTAAAGACCTTACGATTTGGCAATGAACCTAAACCTTGGGTCTGTATGGATGAAGGAAATGAGAATTAATCTAGACAAAGTAAAAAAGCAAGGATATCAAAGGGTTTTGATCCTGATTTCCTAATAATTATTGTTAAAAAAAATGCCTCAGAGTTTTAAAGGATTTTTGTTATCTCTGGTAGCCTTTTTACGAAAAGTGCTTATTAATAGTGGAATTGAATCCATATTGAAAAAATCACACTTGAGACCTAGTGAAGTTTTTCACTTGGTGATAAACTTTAGTGCATAAGTGTCTCTTCAAGAGGAAGATGAAAGTAGACGGATCAATTGAGAACTATAAGGTAGATAGACTTGTAGTCAAAGACTACATGCAAATCGAAGGAGTGGAATATTTTGATACATATTCACCTAAGATAAGAATAACATACATTTGTATGTTAAATGAATTTGTTATGTTACACATTCTAAAAATACATCAAATGGATGTTGAGATGTTATTCTTGAATGGTGATTAAAATGAGAATATTTTATGGATCAACTAACAAAGTTTATAGTCCCTTGTAATGAGAAAGAGGTATGCATTGTTGTTAAGTCCTTGTATGGACCTAGACAACTGCTAAAAACAATAACATGAGAAGCTTGATCCTGGGGAGGTGTCAAATGAATTCATGATACATGAATGTGACAAATGTGTTTATGTGATAAACACTACAAACAAAAAATATCATTATTTGTCTTTATATGGATGATATGATTATAATCAGTAGTAATAATAATCTTATTAAAGCTACTAAGGAAATGTTAAACAATAAGTTTGACATCAAAAATCTAAATGTTGCAGATGTGATACTTGGTATTAAATTTACCAAAACATCTAAAGGATATGCTCTATTACAGACATATTATTTTGAGAAGGTACTCGATAAATTTAAATCTGTAAGAAGTCTATCAAAAACGTCTATAGATGTGATTCTCCATCTCACTAGAGAATAAACAAAATTGTAGATCTTAATTTGAAATAGACAGTTTAATTTTAGTGATAAATTGAACTAGTCTAGGTATTGCTTACTCAGTTAAGTTAAGTAGGTATACGAGTAACCCAGGATTAAACCACTAGAAGATAATAGTTAGGGTATTAAGATGACTGAAATGCACCTATAACTATTGGTTTCACAAGACAGATATCCAGATGTACCTAGAAACGGATACATTGATCTGACTGGATATCTAACACTAAAGACTCCAAATCCTTAAATGGATATATCTTTACCCTTGGAGGTGCAACTATTTATTGAAAATCCTTTAAGTGGGTGTTTGGATGTAGCTTCTTTATTAGGTTATAGCTTTTTTGTATGAGTTTTTTAAATTGTGTTTGGGTGAGTGACTTAAAAAAGCTGCTTATGTCTAATTAAGTTTTTTTAGAAAAACTATTTTTAGAGGTCGTGTTTTAAAAGTAGCTTATAGCTTATAGCATATAAGCTATCATACCAAACACCCCCTAAACAAATGTGTATAGCTAGATCGACAATTGAATATGAAGTTATTGCTAGTAAGTGAAGAAGCTAAGTAACTTCTTAATATCCTCTTGTGGGCATAGCAAGTGTTAGCTATTTGCATACATTATGTAAGCACCTCATTTTTGCCTGTTCGGCAATCTCTGGCCCAATCGAATTCAATTTTCAAATATTACAACACATACGAGCCCAAGCCGGCTTTTTCCAAACTCCAATCTAATCAGCTGGTCGCTTCTTGGGGCCATAAGGCCCAATTGAAACTGAAAAGGCCATATTGTCCTTAGGCACTCAGGCAGTTTTCCAAGACCGGGCAGTCTTGAGAACCAACACCATCTAGGTAGTTTTCCAAGATCAGGCAATCTCACAAACCAACACCTTATCAAATTCTAGATAGTTCACTTTTGGTGCTTGCTAGCTCGCCAATGTAAAATGTTTGTCATTTGGTAGTTTTTTGAAATCAGGCGTTCTCGGGGACCAACACCACCCCACAGGTAGCTTTTTGAGACCAGGTGTTCTTAGAAACCAACACCACCCTCTAGGTAGCTCTCTGAAATCGGGTGGTCTCAAGGACCAACACCACGTAGGTAGCTTTCCTAGATCGGGCGGTCTAAGGAACTAAAATCTAGATCAACACCGGCATCTGCTAGCCCGACTCGGTGTAAAATGACCAAATTTGCCCCTTAAGCCTCCAAGCACATCTTAAGAAAGTTCAAAATCCCTCAAGATGGTAAGTCCACCTTTCTAAAATGTCCTTGGACAGTTAAGCGTACTCAACACACCATCCTGTCCAATTTTGATCCCATTCCGGTCAATTCCGGTCAAAATGATCGTTTTGCCCCTGAACACTCCAGCACAGTACAAATCCCACCAAATAGTGAAACATCTTCCAGGACCATCCCCAAACAGTCTGATACGCTTGACATGCCACTCCAATCCATTCTGACCCATTTCGACTAAGTCCTGTCAAAATGACTATTTTATCCCTAGTAGCCCAAGCGTGCCCTGAAAGCACATTGGCTCTAGGTATCAAATCGACAGATCTCATCATACACCACTATTAAATCCAAGGTGAGCCCCATGACTCTAAACACTCCCGACTCAATAAAAGTCCCCTAGAGGGTCTCACAGACGCTTTGCTAGATCATTTTTTTCTTTTGATTCCATGATTATATCGTACCATCAAATGGCTTGAGAAATTTGCAAATCAGGGAATTTCTAGAAGCCCATCCATAGGTCTTTCCATTGATATGACTCGATTGAATAGATTGCTTCCATAAGCCCCTAATCGGATGGCTCGAAAGCTATCACTTTCAGTAACCCCTAGAGCTTCTATGAGACGTTCCACCAAGGTTGTCTTTTTCTCCAATTTCCTGATTATAAGGCACCATCAAATGACTTGAGAAATGCGTAAATTAGAAAATTTCCGAAATTAGTTCCAGAGCACTTTATATCGGTACAGTCCGATCGTAGAAATCACTATCCGAAGGCCCCAATCACGTGGCCTAAAAACAACTACTTTTGAACATCCGCGGAGCGTATCACAAACGCTCTGCAAAAGTGTATTTTAGTGCACACTTTTTTAGGCGATATTTTATTCTTCTGAACACCTTTCAAGCTTTCCCAAAATGCCTGGATCTTGAGAAACACTAGGAAAACATCGTGGATACAACCGATTTCTCTGAATCTTTTTCGGATTGTACAATTACTGAGATAAAGTTTAAACGAACATTACCAGTGGCGGAGTGTATGCTACATGCACCTAGATTTTGATCAGATCGATCAAAACTTTGCTTGCTCCTTAAGTTAAACCAGTACAGAGTGTGTCATGTGGCATTCATAGAGAGGAACAATACTGGCGCATATTGCCCAGGCGCATGTGCTACATATGCCAGCCCTCAGGGATTTTGACTATAAATACAAGCCTTCCCGCTTTGCATATTTCATAATCGAAATTAGCAATGAAGCTCTGCAGAAACTATTCCAAAAATCTGAAATCCTATATAAACCTCACCCTCCACACACTTAGGTTAGATTTTACCTCTCTCTAGCCTATATACTCTCTCTACAAAGCCCCTAATGCCCTAGAAAAACTAGTTCCAGCCCTTTCAAAACTCCTTAAGACCCTTCAAGTTCAAAAGAAGTCATCCATGGAAGCTTGAAGTTGTTTTAAAGATAAAAGATGGTATTCTCTTTACATTTTTGCAATCCCCATTCATCTCTTCTCCCTCCTAACCTACTTAGGCTATTCTTTATTTTAACCCTCATCTTCTACCCTCCCCTTTCTTGCATGCTTGAAATAAGAGAGCTCTTAGTTCATGCCTAGAAGAAAGTTTGTGAGAGTCACTGTGTAGGGGATCTCTCACAAATCTACATTAAGATGGTGTGGCCTTGGAGCACCTTGCAATTTGGTGAAACCTCTAGCCTTGTATGATCCCATGACCCTTTTGCATATGGTTATCTTGTTCATGTTTTGTTTGCTTGGCTTTGTTTTTATGTTCACAACCTTTTTTTCAAAACTTTCACTATCTATTTTCTATATCATTCACAAAACTCTATATTCAAATGATTCTCTAAAAATGGTTCTAGAGTTAGTTCCTTGAAGCAAATGTCAAACCCTCAATTTCTACACCTTAGAAAACTCTCTTTTAAGTACCTTGACTTTATTTTGCAACCCTACATTTCATTACTTTTCAAAATTGCACTAAAACGGCTTTCAAACCCTCTTTTTTTGTATTGATTTTCAAGGATTTTACTCTCTTAAACTTTGTGATTAAAAAGGTCCCTTGGAAGCCTCTCTTGGTTTTCTCATTACCTTGATCATACGAACCTTAGTTCATTAAAGCTGGTTCTATTCACTTCAAAATTGTTTTTCAAAACAAACCCCTTCAAGAAAGGTTGACAAAAGTTTATTCCCATAAAATTTGTATAAAAATAGTTTTTCAAAAATTACCATCTCCATCTTGATTTTTAAAAATCTTGCCCTCTTGAATATTGTGGATGGAATGATTTCATGGAGTCCCCTCTGAAGTGATCTCCCTTAAATCAACCATATGAACCCTTACTCTTTGGAATGGTTTTTATCACCTTAAAAATGGCTTTATAAAACCTCTTTTCCAAAACTAGTTTCTAAAGGTTTATTTTCTTTAATTCTCAATCAAAAAAACTTTCAAAACTATCTTGTCTATATATTGATTTTCAAGGTTTTCACTCTCTAAAGTTAAAGGTTATAATAATAGTTCCCATAAGCCTTCCTTGGAATGACTCTTCATTCTTGATCATACAAACCCTACACTTTCTAAAGACAAATTTTCATAGAAGTGATCTTCTTCAAATCTACATAATTCCTTAAGTTTGTTTTCTAAGTTCTCTATATTTACACCATAATTTTTCAAAATCCATTTTCAAAGTGCATGCGTAAAACCAACCTTCCAAAACTATTAGGTTAAAACCCTAGTTCAAAATCACCTTAACCCTAAGTTAACTTGAACCTAGTTGTCCAACTTTAGTTCAACCAAACCCTAGGCTGACCTAACCTTAGTTAGTTAACCCTAGTATACCTTAACTATAAGTTAGTCTAACCATAGTTAGTTAACCCTAGGCCAACCCAACCTAGGTTAGTAAGATTCAAGGTTCCAATTCAAATACTCATTTTCAAATAATCTTTCAACTCAAAAACCATCTTCATAACATATTTTTAAAAACCTTCTACTCTCTTGAGATTTCAAAAATCAACCCCAAAAACCTTTACAAATATCCCTGCATTCTATCTTCAAAAATGCCTCTAAGAAGTTCTCTTAAACTCGTCTCAACTAAGATGGCTAGATACTTAATATTTTTCAAAAATATTTTCAATAACTCACAACCCCAAAAGGTCCTTAACCCTATATGGTTAAGAATTCCAAGGGAACGTGATACATTAAGTATAATTTTCAAGGTTGTCCATACTATGGTTCTAAAAACCCTAAGTGTTTTCAAAAGCTCTTTTTAAAAATGATTTTCAAACATCACATTCTTGAAACAATCCTAATTCTTCCATGGTTAGGATTTGTTCAAGTATGAGTGAGACATTCAATAAGGGTTCCACAATCCAAAAGTTTTAAAAACCAATAGGAAGTCTCTAGCCCCTTTTTTCAAATTTATTTTCAAACTCATTGTCCTAAAGGAGTTTAGTTCTTTAATAACTAACTTCTCAAAGGTGGTGAAATATTAAACATGTCTTTCATAAGGTATTCAAAGACTACTTTCAAAAGTTTTTTGAAGACAAGTTCACAAGAGCATTTCCAACCCAAACTCTACTTCTAAAGTTTTCAAAATAAAATTTCAAACATTTTCAAAACTGACTTGAGTTATTCCAAAGCTTTTCCAAAACTCCCTTAAGTTGTTTCAAAAATATTTCAAAACTCCCTTGAGTTAGTTAAAAACATTTAAAATCCTCTTCAATTCCAAATTCAAAAACATTTCAAACATCTCAAGTCCTATTCCAAAGGCATTTTTTCAAACTCTCAAGTTTTCTTTTCCAAAGACTTCAAAGTGTCTTCAAATCTTTTCAAAGTCCTCAAAGTGTCTTCAAAACTTTTCAAAGGCCCCAATGTGCCTCTTTTCTATCGGGCTCTTGCTCGAACTATGAATGACCTGATTCTCGCCAAATGAGATATGTAGACAACCTAAAATGGTGCGATCATAACCTTCATTTCAACCCAACTTTTCTTTTCAAAATTTCTATTTCAAATCCCTTCAAAGTTTTCATATTTTCAAACACTTTTTTCAAAACTTGCATCATGCACCATTCCTCCAAAAAGTGATGACTAAACCCATTTTTTAAAATTCTAAAGTGGATATTAGTAACCGGTTATTCAAGTGAACGAATTAAGGGTGATTAGACATGTAGGTACTGAAAAGGCGGGATCGGGTGATGATTCTAAGATATTTTCTCTACACGTAACCCACCCTCAGAACATAGATTTTTGTTTCAAAGGCCAATCCAAAGTCATGCTTTCCAAAAGGGTTTTTTCAAACATTTTCTAAAAGGTTACTAAAAACTCTTTTTCTAAAAAGCCTTCTTAAAAGGACATTTCCAAAAACTTTTCGAAAAACCTAAGTCTAGTCTTCGGATTATACTTAGTTTTAGGTGACCTAACACATCTTTAACTATGTTAAGTGGCGACTCCAAACTTTTTTCAAAAGCCCTTAAATCAAATCAAGTTTTCAAGATCAAACCTAGTCGCACTCGTCCTTCTAAAAGAATAAGTTTTAACAAGATAGCACCGTGTTTTTTTCGAGTCTAGTAAGGCTTGGTGGTGTCCAAAAATCGGGGCGCGATGGCTGGCGACTCCGCTGGGGACACTTAGAGGGTTAGGCCATTTATCATGTCTTTTCACCCTTCACTCACCCAGAATCCCCACTTACTTTGTCCAATTTTATCCACATTTTAAAAAAAATTCAAAATTCCCAAAAAGTTTTTCAAAATTATAATTTTTAAAAAAGTGTCATCACTTGCATTCAATGTTTACATTCATGCTCTTGCATCGACATCCATTTGCATGCTCTTACATTGCTTTCCATATTTATGCGCTTACATTAACCATCCGTTTTATCTTGCATTGAGTTTTTCGAAAAGTTACTAACTCCTTGCATTTTCTTTCGTAGGTGGACCTTTGTTCACATTTCATTTTTTTTATGTCATAATTAACTGCCATGTATGTAATGAATGAACATGATGTGATTTGTGTTGTTAGGTCCTTTCCTCCATTTTCTAAAATTCTACACACACTAGGTGCTTTTACTTGCGTTTACATTTTGCATAAATTACCTAGTTACTACCCTTCTAGATAGAATGGGGAACAGTATATTGACTGTGGCAGATGTTGTGTCAGTTTCTCAGCCTACAGTCTCTAGATAGTTCCCCTGCACGAACCACTAACCAAAGATAGAGTTCACCCTTTCGGGGGTGAACGCCAGAGGTTTGAAGATTCGGGAACTAAGCTTTTTAGAAAGCATTAGTAAACCCTCAACCTCATGCTCATATAGCACCCCATGCATAATCGAATCTCTACTGGATTTAAGACACACGCATCAATTTCAAAACCAAGAAGGAAAGGGCGATAACTTTACTTTCCTTATATTATGTTCAATTCATGTTGTTATGTTGCTTGATTTTTGTTATTATGTTATGTGTACATCTTTTCGCATCATAACTGTTCATGTATCCGTATTCATTTCAAGACAAAAGTTTCAAAAGTAACTCAAGTCATTGCATTTTCATGCATTAGATTAACCCCCAGAGAATGGTCCAAAGACCTTATCGCTTAAATCAAGCCAACCAAAACTCTTAAGGGTACCAAGTGATCCTAAGGACTCATGGCATGCATCAAAGTCATCTCATAAAGAGGTGCCCTAATCCCTCTTCGCCCACGAAGATAGCACTACCAAGAAGAGAAGGGGCAATCCAAAATCAAGGTCTCTCACTGACCTCCATCCAAGAAGGTGAATCCAAAGACTCAAGAGAAGTTTAGGATTTCAAATGTAAAGATAGGATAGGTAAAAATCCCAAGAAAAATGTTCCCTCTCTCCATTTCAATGTACCTCTGAAAATTCTATGTACAAAGAAAATTCATCTCAATAAAATTGTTATTTCTGTTGACTGAATGAGTGTATAAATGAATGGCTATAAGTACAGGTATAATATTACATAACAGGGGTAAGACCCTATCTCTAAAGCCTGAGGTAAAACATCACGATTAATCCCCCTCCAAAGGCAAAGGTATCCTTAAGCCATGCATGGCATAAAACCTTCCTTAGTCCAGGAACTAACATATGATCTTTTTCTTATTTTTTCTTATTTTCTGTTCCCCCCTCATCTCACAAAAGGTTAAAAATAGTTTTAATGAGATTTGCTTACATTCCAGGTCATCATTGCTCTAAAAAATGGAAGAGAGGAACACGAGTGCCTCCAATACTCTGAATACCAATCTTTATCCGATAACGACCAGCACAAATGATGAGAAAACCATCCTGTTGACTGCTACACCAAAAAAGGAAAGCCTAGATCCTCTCAATCTAAAAATACAAGGATTAGAAAAGTCCCTATGTAGCTTACAAGGTCATGATACCTTCAGTGGACATCTTATGATGAACTATGCTTCTTTCTCGATCATCTAAGGCCGCCGAAAATCAAGATGCCTGATTTCCAAAAGTATAATGGAAGTGGAGATCCCGTGGCTCATCTAAGATTGTATACAGGCACGTTAAGCGGTCATGGGAATGACCTCAAACTCCTGATGCAGCTATTTCAACATAGCCTGATCGGGTCCACCTTACAATGGTTCGCCCGCTTGGATCTGAGGAAAATAACAACCTAGAACGAGTTGGTCATGGCATTCCAATCACAATATCGACACAACAGTGACCTCATCATGGATAGGTGTGCCCTGATGATGATGACCCAAGGGGAGAAAGAAAGTTTCAAAAGCTATGCTCTAAGGTGGAGAGAGGCAGTTGCTCAAGTTAACCCCCGCTAGTGAAAAATAAGTATGTACAACTATTTATGAATACCTTCCAAGGCCTATATTATGAACGCTTATACCTGAGCATTGAGAAGAGTTTTTCTGAGCTAATAATGCAAGGGGAAATGATCGAGAATGGATTGAAAACTGGCACAATCACAGACCCTTATTCTAAGGCAGGTGAATGATTCAGAAATGCAGCAAAGAAGGTAGCAACCACTCGAGGTACTGATAAGAAGGAGGGATAGGTATTTGCTATCTTGCCAACTCAGTAGCAGCCATACTTCCACCAATATCAAGCCCGACCGCAACTACCTGCTCCCATCGTCAACATCCTTGTCGCCAATGTCCAAACACCTGCCCCTGGACCCGTCGCAGCCCGACCGTACTTTAACCATAACAAAAACAATCGACGAAATTAAGAATTCACTCACTTAGCATGCATTCAAACAGGGGCTTACAATGAGCTCCTTAAAGCCAATCACCTGAGCCATATAGCCCCGCAGCCTCTGCCAAGTCCACTGCCTCCAACTTTCAATCCGGCCCTTACTTGCGAATATCACTTCGAAGGACAGGGGCATGACACAGAGTCTTGTTCTTCTCTGAAGCACAAGATTTAAGACCTCGTTGACGGCAAAGTCATCAACACCCAGGAAGCAAAACTAGCCCCCGCGCCCAATGTCACAGCTAATCCCCTATCAGACCACGCTGTCAACATAGTTACGGAAGGGGAAGCAAACCCAGATCACATTATAGCTGTAGAATATTTTGAGGGAGAGTCAGACACTAAGGAAGGAAGTGACTGGGAAGAAGAGCTATCACCATGCCCTATCTATCTTTACAATGCAAATAGAGAACAAGATCCCCTTAACTGGCCCGTGGAAGAACCTATAGAGGACATTCCCACTGATATTATACTTGTTGATGATTGGGGAAATGAATTCCTACACCCTAAATATGCTGAGGCTGAGCTACACCTAATAGAGGATATCTTCAACTGTAAGAATATGGGCTGGGGCATTGGTGAGCCAAAAGTACCTGTACCACCATTTGAATTCAGTGAGGGTAATTTGGATAGCCTGTTCGCTGAAATCGACAAAAAGGAAACTAAAAAAGAGAAAGTCAAAGAAAAGCAACTGCAAGTCCTGGGAGGAAGGCTAGGCGCAAAACTCAAGGAAGCCGCAGAAATTAAGCAAGAAAAACCAACCAACTAAAAGAGAACGCCAAGAATCCCAAGACTGGATGTACAACTTTAATGGCCCAACTGGAGGAGGAAAACGAGGCATCCTTAATTGCACTATGACCACCCACCTCTACTATTCTGCAGTCAGTACATCAATCCGTCCAGCATAACCTAGTGAAGAAGTTGGAGGATGGAGCATGGAAGAAGCGAGCATGGTCCCAAAGCCCACCTGAAGAAATGACTACCAAAAGGATATTTATTTTGTCAAACTTTGCCTTTACTTTTTGTTAATCCTGTATTTTGTTAACTCTACTTTTAATTCCACTTTTCGTTAATCAAGAGCATAGCATGTTCACAATAAGTTTTAAATGAAAGAAGAGTTTGAAGTTTATGTATATCATCTTCTGTGATTGTCTTTTTCTTAAAAGTTTTCCCTTTCATTGTTATGTCTTGACTTGAAGAGGGGGATAGTACGCGCATTCTCAGTAGTGAGGATCATTTTTGATCCAAAGAGAGGAAACACTGAAGAAAAAAAAGAGCGAGAATGGATTATAAGAAAGGGCAACACTTGAAGAATGTCATGACAAAGCAATCAGCAGTTAGACCTTCAAAAAGAAGAAAATTCATCATTTCAAATTCTTTAAACAGTAAAGCAATTCTTTTGATCAGCCCACTCGAATTGTAAGTGGTTTTCATTCAAACACCCTAATCAGGAACCACCCCCCACACTAGGGCAAACACGGGTAACAAAACATTTAAACTAGCACTCACTTGTCTTAAAGGATAACACTAAAGTTTTAGGACTGAACTTCATAGACTAAGCAAACTTGTTTGAAAAGAAGAGAGTCCATCTATTCTTCTACTATACAATTAAAAAAATTCCCTTTAAAAAATCCATTTTGAGCCAAATTACATTCCTTTGACAAACCCGACTTGGTGATCACCGCCCATAATGGGTGAAGCAAAATTAGAAAGAAAAAGAGGAAAAAGGAACTTGAGATAAAAGAAAGCTTCCTCACACATTGGAAGAAGGAGAAAACAATGCAATACTCGTAAAAAAAAAAAAAAAAAAGGAAAAAAGAAAGAAAGAAAAAGAACGCATGAGATACCACGAGAAACCAGCGAAGATTGTGCAAATAGCAATGTTGGGGCAAAACAAAGAGAAACAATGAACCCAAGACAAACAAAAGTTTATACAGCAACACACCAAATACCCGAAAAAGAAAACTGATAAGGAAAAAGCCTAAAGGAAAAGAAGAATTGACAAGAGTGATTACCAGTCTGTGATAAACCCGAGAGAAGTGCGACACCTTGAGCCTTCAATACCCTTCCTTTCAAAAACCCCCATAACCTAGCCACATTACAACCTGAGACAAAGTCTTCTCGGATTAGGAAAGATTGCTTAGTCTAAACAAGTTCGAAAAAAAATAGCGACACCTAAAGAGAAAGGTAACAAAATAGCAGAAGGTTACTCAAGGTGGTTCTGGCATATCACCTCCGTTGAAAAATAGAAAAATTATTTGAGCCTGAATGCCCTTCATTTCTTACCCTTAGCCTAACTTACATTACGGTCCAAAGTAAAGCCTTCTCAGATTGAGGATAGAAACTGTCCGCTTCTTGGCTAAACACTACTTCAGTTGTCACCTGGAGTGTTTACCAGTTCAAATATGAGATCCACGATAGGAAGTCAAGCGAGCTACAGGTAAGGTTTTTCTTTTTAGATAAGGGAGAAGAGAGATTGGATTCGAAAATTGAAACTCTGGAAAAGGGGTAACTACTATCCCATCACAACAGGAAAAAGGTATAACCAAGAAGGGAATCCTTAAGAAAAGAGCAAAAGTCCAAAATGGCCAGCTCCCAGTGGATACTCGAGTTAAGCCAAAAGCTTGGAGCCTACCACTGGAACTATTTTCATAAAGCTTGTATGTCTGTGTGCTTTGCCTAAATCCATACATGCAATAATACACTGACATTTTTCATGTCTGTCTAAAGCTTGTACATACCCATCATTTCTTGTGTACGTCATGATTCTTGTATTCCTGTTTTTATATTCCTGCTCTTTATTTTTCCACATGCATACATTCAAGACAAGATTAAAAAGAAAACCAATCATCATCCCATGCAAAGAAAAATAATAATATACATAAAATCATCTTACAATCATCGTCCACAAAGGCCAACACACGGCTTCAAAATATAAATAAAACTGAAAGTCTAACAAAACTATAACTATGTCAACAGAAAGAAAGAGGTGCCCCAAGGAGCAGGGTCGTCATCCAAATCAAAATCTCCGACATTCGGCACATACAAAAGGGGCTAATTGGAGGAAGCTCAGATATCATAAGGACCCTGACCAAGAAAAACAAGAGGACCCTGACCAAGAAAAATAAGAGAAAAGAAAACACAGCATTAGAATGCAGAAGATGCATAAAGAACATGAAAAATGAATCACAAATAGCATACCCAGCGGGCCTTCATCAGAGATATACGGGCAATCAGAGCATCCACCTCGGCACGGCTCTAGTCTCGAGCCTAGCAAGCTGTTACATACTCCTCCTGACAAACAAAACCCTAGGTCATGACCAACCACCTGACCTTCAACCATCAAATCCAGCTAGGTAAAGGCACCAATAGACCTTGCCCTAAAATGAACCTCGTAATCCACACTAGGCGGAAGCAAGAAGCGATCGCCAGGTACCCTGACTATATAAAGGATCTCAACCCTAGCTCGATAAAACTTGAACATGTACAGAGTAGGATCCATAGCGGCACAAAAATCAGTGTACATTTGTCTCCAATGACGCTCCCCCAAATATGTCTCCCATGTAAGTGGGTCTCGAAAGGTGACCTGCGACCTAGACAAGAGAATGAAGTCCCTCATGCTAACATACTGGGGAGACCGGTGGTAAGGCGCCCAAGTTACATCCCAGGGTCTCAACAGCTCTAGGTTAGCCCGAAGAAGGAAAAAATCTATAAGTAGGGACCGTTGAATCACATGGTGTCTAGCTTATCTCGTAGCCCGTGGAAATGCATCTGTGGCTAATACCTCTGGTCGGCGCACTGACAGATACTCATAACTCCACCATATCAAAAAAGGCTAGAACCCAGTCAAGCTCCCTCATGCCCCGAACGTCCTAACTCTCTTCCCCCGTAAGAAACTGGCAAAAGTGAAGGCACCCCAGTCCACATAGTCTAGTGCATCCAAATCAGCTAACAAGCTCACTAAGGATAGGAGAACTACCGACTTATTATTGTTGTAAAAGTAACAAAAGATGACATATAATACCAACTAGTGCCTCATGATAACCCGATCAACTGGGGAGGGCTCAAGAGCAAAGGTTGTCTCGGATGGACATAGAATCGAAGCCGAAAAACTTGAACCCATAATCCTTGGCAAACCTAAGAGAAGGCGGGCCTCAGCATCGGTCACGGACAGCAGGAAAATCGGGATACTCCCAAAAGGCAAGTCAGCAATCATTGCCTAGTTGACATGAGTAGGCCACAGCTCAAAACCTACCAAATGTACGGTCCCCGGTCTTCCCAAATCACCTCTCCAGCAACCCAATTGCTATCTTGTGATCAAGCCTGTCTTGCTGGAGTGTCATGAAGGCACCAAAGCCGATCTGGAGAAGAAAATCCTAATAAGACGGAGCCGACGCCTGCATAACTCTCAAGGTAGAGATACTAGCGCTTCTAAATGAACTGTGAGTGGACAACGGCATCCGGCCATAACACAGGTATAAGCTCAGATGGTAAGCTAGATCTCGCAAAGGTGGGACGTCAAGAATCGCTAACTAGTCATATATAAAAGAAGTACCCTTCCGCCTGTCACGGATAGATGCCATACCATACCTCGTCCTCGGATTAACAACCGTATCTACATCCTCCTCAACCCTCTCGTCTAAAGCAACAAAGGACTGTCCCCTCGCAGAACTACTGCTCAAAGCTGTCTTGCTCGAAGATCGCTGAGGTCAACCACTCTCACCTCAAACAAAGCCACTCCTACTAGCATTGCCCTCTCGGATCAACCCGCAGCGCCTTCCCGTGATGCCTCCTCTCGGAACCATCATCACTAGCGTTCGACATCCTGAAAAGCAACAACGGAAAAGAATATATAAAGTTAATCAGCAACAGGATATGCATGAAAGCAACAAGAAAATATATATATATATATATATATATATACAATAAGAAAAAAAGAAAAAAAAAGGAAGAAAAAAAAAAAAAAAGAAGAAGAAAAAAAAAAAAGAAAGAAAAAGAAAAGAAGAAAAAAAAAACTAAGCTCCTATCCATTCCCCCAGTTCCGTTTCAAAAGTTTTCTAACGGTTTTTCGAACTTTTTCCTCAAAAAGTTTCATTCTAAAATTTCAAACCAATTTTTCAAGTTTTCTCCTTCAAAAGTCCTGTTTTAAAATTTTTTAACGATTTTTCAAGATTTTTTTTCTCTGAAAGCTCCATTTCCAAATTTCAAACCAATTTCTCCGGCTTTCTCCTTCAAAAGCTCTGTTTCCAAATTTTCTAACGATTTTCGAGCTTTTTCCTCAAAAAGTTTCATTTTAAAATTTCACACCAGTTTTCTGAGCTTTCTCCTTTAAAAGCCCTATTTCAAAGTTTTCTAGCAATTTTTCAAAATTTTTCCTCAAAAAATTCTGTTACAAGTTTTTAAACCCGTTTTTTGGGTATTCTCATTCAAATGCCCTGTTTTAGAGTTTTCTAAAGGTTTTCCAAACTTTTTTTCTCAAAAAGTTCTATTTTAAAATTTCAAACTAGTTTCCCAAGTTTTCTCCTTCAAAAACCCTGTTTTAAAAAGTTTTCCAAAGTTTCCTGGGCTTTCTCCTTCAAAAGCCCAGTCCTCAAAAGTAACTGCTTTTTCTAAAAGTCTTAAAGTCGAAACGTTGAATTTTTAAAGGATCTATACTTTTTGAAAAAAATTTTGGCAAAGTTCTGCCTAAAAAAGTCACTGTACCGAAATTTAACAAATCATAAACACATCACCAAAGCTCACCGAGCCTCCAACCACGTCAATCGACACCATCCCATCCTCCATGGCACATGACCCATAATGGAAAATAATTTTTTTAGTCAATTTCTTCGCTTTTCCAAAAGTTTTCGAATCCATTTTATTTTCTAAAAATCTTTGAAAATTTTCAAAACGCTCAATAGGATCATTACAATTTTCTAAAAATATCATGCAATTTTTCTGCCTATAATAGGTTTAATTTTACAATTTTTCTTATTTTTTCTATCTTTTTAAAATTTAAAATTTTAAAAATTTTAAAAAAATTACAAAACTTCATACAGTTGTTCTATACATTTTTCTAAGACATCCGGTACGAAAATCAAGCATAAACATGCCAAACCCAAGCCTACACAAGCAATTTCCTAAACCCTACAGGAAACCTTTTCCCATAACATGTAAAATCGTTCCAAATACACTTAAATCATCATCAAATCACAAAAACAATCTACCCATTGTGTTCTAAACATCCTAAAAAATAAATTTAAACTAATCATACGCAAAAAAATAAGAACACATACGTCAAAATCGACAAAATTTTAAAAAACACCAACCTTTAAGTTTTCGGCAAAATTCGAGTTTTCTAGCTAGAATCTAGCAACAATGGATACTGCTGGCAAGCACTCGGCATTCCTTGATGTTTTCCTAACAACACCCGATCAAAATCCCTAAAAAACCCATGCCAAAGCTCTCAGAAGCACTATAAATGTGTAAAACCTGTAAGCAGCACGTGGACTGCTCTGTTTTTAAAACTCACGGGTTGGCGCATGTAGCAGATGTGCTAGAAGAAAAATTGAGTTAGTGCATGTAGCACATACACTAGGGTTATTTTTTAGCAAGCGCATGTGCTACATGCGCTTGGCCCTTCAGCTTCTCGCCAAAATCGGTTTTAAACGCTCTTAAGGCCAAAAATCATTTTTAAGAAGTTTCAAATACCCAAACTTTTCAAACCCAAACACTGACATTTTTCAAAGCACCAATCATGAGAAAAATTCAAAAAGAACCCAAATTTTCAAGTTCAAAGTTTTCAAAAGGAGACTCATCGGTACTCCAAAAACTTTCCAAGATATCGTCCCGCCAATCCCCTCGCAACCAAAAAGGGATTCTTACCTTATTATTTTTCTACCTTCAACAAGCAAAGACAGAATAAAAAAAAAAAGAAAAAAGGGCAGCTGTAAGCACCTCATTTTTGTCTGCTTAGCAATCTCCGGCCTAACCGGATCCAGTTTTCAAATATCACAACACATACGAGCCGAGGCTGACTTTTTCCAAACTTTAATCCAATCAGTTGGTCACTTCCTAGGCCCATAAGGCCTAATTGAAGCTGAAGAGATGATATTGCCCTTAGGCACCCTAGACAGTTTTTCGAGACCGAGCGATCTCGGGAACCAACGTCATTTACGTAGCTTCCCGAGATCCGGCGATCTCCGGGACCAACACCTTATCAAATTCCAAACGATCCACTTCTGGTGCATGCTAGCCCGCCAATGTAGAAGATCCGTCATTTGGTAGTTCTTTGAGATCAAGCATTCTCGGGAACCAACACCACCCCACAAGTAGCTTTTTAAGACTAGGTGTTCTCATAAATTAACACCACCCTCCAGGTAGCTCTCTGAGACCAGGCAATGTCAGGGACCAACACTACATAGGTAGCTTTCCTAGACCGAGCAATCTAGGAAACTAACACCTAGGTCAATACTAGTGCCTACTAGCCCTACTCAGTCCAAAATGACCAAATTTTTCCATTTGGCCTCCAGGCACGTCTTGAGGAAGTTCAAAATCCCTTAAGACGATAAGTCCACCTTTCCAAAATATCCTTCGACAGTTAAGTGTACTCAACACGCTATCCTGTCTAATTCTGGTCCCATTTTGGTTAAAATAACCATTTTACTCCTAAACGCCCCAGCACAATACAAATCCCACCAAACAGTGGAAATATCTTTCAGGACCATCCCCGAACAGTCTGATACACTTGATAGCCACTCCAATCCATTCTGACCCATTTCAATTAAGCTTAGTCAAAATGACTGTTTTACCCCTGGTGGCCCGAATGCACCCCGAAACCACACCGACAGTGGTATTTAACCCAAGGTGAGCCTCACAACTCTAAACACTTCTAACTCAACGAAAGTCCCCTAGAACGTCTCGCAATGCTCTGCTAAGATCTTCTTTTCTCTCAATTCTCTAATTATATCGCACCATCAAATGACTTGAGAAATACACAAATTAGGAAATTCCCAAAAGACCATCCATAGGTCTTTCCATTGATACTACTCAATTGAATATATCGCTTCCCGAAACCCCCAATTGCATGGCTCAAAAGTTGCCACTTTCAATAACCTCTGGAGCGTCTCACAAACGCTCCACAAATGTTGTCTTTTTCTTCAATTCACTGATTATAACGCACTATCAAATGACTTGAGAAATACGAAAATTAGAAAATTCTCAAAAGTAATTTCAGAGCACTTTACATCGATACGGTCCAATCAGAGATATCGTTTCCCAAAGGCCTTAATCACGGACCCAAAAACAGTTACTTTTAAACATCAGCGGAGTGTATCACAAACGCTCCGCAAAAGTGTATTTTTATGCACACTTCCCGAGACAATATCTTATTCTTTCGAACACCTTTTAAGCTTCTCAAAAATGCCAGGTTCTTGAAAAATACTAGAAAAACATCGTGGACACAACCGATTTCTCCGAATCTTTTTCGAATTACACAATTATCGAGCTCAGCTTTAAATGAACATTTTTAACAGCAGAGCGTATGCTACATGCACTTAGATTTTGATCAGATCGATCAAAACTTTGCTTTCTCTCTAAGTTGAGCCAGTACAGATAGTGTCACGTGACATTCAAAGAGAGGAATAGTACTGGCGCATGTGCTACATGCGCCAGCCCTCAGGGATTTTGCCTATAAATAAAGGCTTCCCCTTTCGCATATTCCATAATCGAAATTAGCAACGAAGCTCTACAAAAATTACTCCAGAAATTCAAAATGCTATATACACCTCACCTTTCACACACTTAGGTTAGATTTTACTTATATCTAGCCTATATACTCTCTCTACAAAGCCCCTAATGCCCTAGAAAAACCACTTCCAATCCCTTTAAACCTCCTTAAGTCTCTTCAAGTTTAAGAGAAGTCATCCATGAAAGCTTGAAGTTGTTTTAAAGATAAAAGGTGCTATTCTCTTTACATTTTTGCAATCCCCACTCCTCTCTTCTCTCGCCTAGCCTATTTAGGCTATTCTCTATTTTAACATCCATCTTCTACCCCCCTTTCTTGCATGCTTAAAACAAGAGAACTTTTAGATCATGCATAGAGGAAAGTTTGTGAGAGCCACCGTGTAGGGGATCTCTCACAAACCTATTTTAAGATGGTATGGCCTTGGAGCACCATGCAATTTGGTTAAGTCTCTAACCTTGTATGATCCCATGACCCATTTGCATATGGTTATCTTGTTCATATTTCGCACGCTTGGCTTTGTTTTCATGTTCACAACCGTTTCTTCAAAACTTTCACTATCTCTTTTCTATATCATTCACAAAGCTCCATATTCAAATGATTCCCTAAAATTGGTTCTATAGTTGGTTCCATGAAGCATAGGTCAAACCCTCACTTTCTACATCTTAGAAAACTCTCTTTAAATCCCTTGACTTTATTGTGCAACCCTACATTTCATTACTTTTCAAAATTGCACTAAAACGGCTTTTAAACCATCTTTCTCTATATTGATTTTTAAGAATTTTACTCTCTTGAACTTTGTGGTTGAAATGATCCCTTGGAACCCTCTCTTGAGTGATTTTCCCATTACCTTGATCATATGAATCTTAGTTCATTAGAGTTGGTTCTATTCACTTCAAAATTGTTTTTTTAAAACAAACCCCTTCAAGAAAGGTTGATAAAAGTCATTTCCTTAAAATTTGTATAAAAATGATTTTTCAAAAATTACCATCTCCATCTTGATTTTTAGAAGTCTTGCCCTCTTAAATATTGTGGTTGAAATGGTTCCATAGAGTCCCCTTTGAAGTGATTTCCCTTAAATTAATTATATGAACCCTTATTCTTTAGAGTGATTTTTTGTCACCTTAAAAATAGCTTTACAAAGCCTCTTTTCCAAAAATAGTTTCTAAAGATTTATTTTCTTTAATTCTCAATCAAAAACACTTTCAAAACTATCTTGTTTATATATTGATTTTCAAGGTTTTCACTCTCTAAAGTTAGAGGTTATAATGGTCCCCATAAGCCCTCCTTTGAATGGCTCTCCATTCTTAACCATACAAACCCTACACTTTCTGGAGACAAATTTTTGTGGAAGTGATCTTCTTCAAATCTACATAATTCCTTAAGTTTGTTTTCCAAGTTCTCTACATTTACACCATAATTTTTCGAAACCCATTTTGAAAGTGCATGCATAAAATCACATTTTCAAAACCACTAGGTCAAAACCCTAGTTCAAAATCACCTTAACCCTATGTTAACTTGACCCTAGTTGTCCAACTCTAGATTAACCTAACCTTAGTTAGTTAACCCTAGGTCACCTTAACCATAGGTTAGTCTAACCATAGTTAGTTAACCCTAGGCCAACCCAACCTAGGTTAGTAAAATACAAGGTTCCAATTCAAATATCCTTTTTCAAATAATCTTTCAACTCAAAAACCATCTTCATAACATATTTTCAAAAACTTCCTACTCTCTTGAGATTTTAAAAATCAACCCCAAAAACCTTTTCAAATATCCCTAAATTCTATATTCAAAAATGCCTCCAAGAGGTTCTCTTAAACTTATCTCAACTAAAATGTCTAAATACTTAACATTTTCCAAAAACTATTTTAAAAAATATTTTTAAGAACTGACAACCCTAAAAGGTCCTTAACCCTATATAGTTAAGGATTCCAAGGGAACGTGATACATTAAGTACAACTTTCAAGGCTGTCCACACTAGAGTTCTAAAAACCTTAAGTGTTTTCAAAAGCTCTTTTTAAAAATGATCTTCAAACATCACATTCTTGAAACAACTCTAATCCTTCCATGGTTAGGATTTGTTTAAGTATAAGTGAGACATTCAAGAAGGGTTCTACAACCCAAAAGTTTTAAAAACCTATGGGAAGTCTCTAGCCCATTTTTGCAAATTTGTTTTCAAACTCATTGTCCTAAAGAAATTTATTTCTTCAATGACTAACCTCTCAAAGGTGGTGAAACATCAAACATGCCTTTCATAAGGTATTCAAAAATTACTTTTTAAAGTTTTTTGAAAACAAGTTCACAAGAGCATTTTCAACCCAAACTCTACCTCCAAAATTTTCAAAACAAGATTTTAAAACATTTTCAAAACTCACTTGAGTTATTCCAAAGTTTTTTCAAAACTCCCTTGAGTTAGTTAAAAATATTTAAAAAATCCTCTTCAATCCCAACTTCAAAAATATTTCAAACATCCCAATACCTATTCCAAAGGTATTTTTCTAAACTCTCAAGTTCTCTTTTTCCAAAAATCTCAAAGTGTCTTCAAACCTTTTCAAAGATCTTAAAGTGTCTTCAAAACTTTTCAAAGGCCCCAGTATGCCTCTTTTCTATCAGGCCCTTGCCCGAATTACGAATGACCTGATTCTTGTCAAATGAAATACGTAGACAATTTAAAATGGTGCGATCATAACCTTCATTTCAACCCAAGTTCTCTTTTCAAAATTTTCTATCCATTCAGGATTTTTATTTTAAATCCCTTCAAAGTTTCCATATTTTCAAACACTTTTTTTAAAACTTGAATCAGGCATCATTCCTCTAAAAAGTGATGACTAAACCCATTTTTCAAAATTCTAAAGTGGATATTAAGTGGATATTAATAACTGACTATTCCAGTGAATGAATTAAAGATGATTAGTATGTAGGTACCGAAAGGGCAGGATAAGGTGATGATCTTAGGATATCTTCTCTACACGTAACCAACCCCCAAACTATAGATTTCTGTTTCAAAAATCAATCCGGAGTCATGGTTTCCAAAAGGGCTTTTCAAACATTTTCAAAAAGGTTACTAAAAACCCTTTTTTCTAAAACGCCTTCTTAGAAGAACATTTCCAAAATCTTTTCAAAAAACCCAAGTCTAGTTTTCGGATTACACTTCGTTTTAAGTGACCTAACACATCTTTAACTATGTTAGGTGGTGACTCCAAACTTTTTTGAAAAACCCTTAAATCAAATCAAGTTTTCAAGATCAAACATAGTCGTACTCGTCCTTTTAGGAGGATGAGTTCTAACGAGAGAGCACCGTGTTTTTTCCGAGTCTAGTAAGGCTTGGTGATGTCCAAAAATCGGGGTACAACACATTACAATAGTCAATTAGCAATAGCGGACACAAAATCATAATGGCAAGTCACGACATGTATATCGTTGACACAATACTATAAAGTAATTGCTTATAGATGAAATCAATATCTATTGATTATATTTGGCCTAAGGATATTGGGAATCCTCTTACTATAGGCCTGGTTAGAGATCTAATATTCTTCATCGAAGGGAATCGGCTTTAAAAACTATTACTTAAAAGTTATCATAATGATAACCCAACCTAATTGACTAAATGATACGAACCCCGCCAACAATGTGACGAAACCCGACACCAAATTTGGAAAACAAGACCAAAGAACCTTCAAGCTTGAAGGAAACTATGACCCGTTACTTAGCAAAGTAGGAACCTTGGTATGGTGAAGACGCCACAAACGGGAATGGATGATCCGTTTGATAAGTCTGGTTTGAATGCCACAAGGAATTCCTTAATAAGTTCGGATTAGTTCTTCAAGAAACTCAAGAAAAATATAGAAAACTCACAAAATATTCATTAAATTCGAATTTGACAACTAAGAGCCTTTTTATAGGCTTACATGATAAGATCTCTAGAATATTCTAATCTTTGGATATTTCCCTAATTACTTCCTAGCCAACACAATCTTTCAAATTTGGTATTTTTCCAAATCTGCTCATTTTCCAAATCTAATCCAAATTAATATAAATCTAATCGTTTCCAAATCTAATCCTTTCCAAAACCAAACCAAATCAAGGAAATTCAAAAAAATTCAAATTCAAATTTTAAATTCGAATCTCCATCTGATTTATTGCTAGTCAATTAAGCCACATCAGATTGTGAGCCCACTTGAACATATATGACTTAGTGAAATACGACCACATCTAATTGGGACCTCCCTTGCACGTGTATGGTGGATTGGTTCTCTCCTGGATCAAATTTGAGTAGTAAAACCAAGCTTTGTTCACTCTCGGTGGTGAGCATACTTTCTCCTTGTTGTAGAACTTTCCGGACTAGGTTATTCATCTCTTCTTTGAATCTCTTAGCTCGTGCCCTCGTCACTGGACCAATTGGAACTTGAACCGGACCATGAGTCTTGATAGCCTTGATGTCCTCATTACTAAAGATACTAAGATCTAGGTTCAACGAGACAATCAAATTATGTGTGACTTAGAAAACATTACTGAGGAACTCGTTTCACTGCCCACTCCTATGATGAAATAGTGATAACCTGCAGCGAATGCTAGGATAAGCTATGCTTTTAATGATTTTTATATCTTGAAAATTCAAGTGGGGTATAGCAGGATACTCTTAATAAGAAATCACCTATATGAGTGTGAAAGGGCCACTTCTATAGAAATTGTAAGGCTAAATTCTCTAAAGCACTCATGAAACTACCAAGTGTTATTCAAGGCCAAAATGAACACAATCGTGAGAATCAAATTGTGACCGGAAAGAAACTGTGCGAATACTATTGTCTTAGTTTATACAAATGGCTAAACAGTTCAAGACATTGTATTCACTGGTTAGCCAATAAACCCGATAATATTTTACTAGAGAAATTTCAAAGTCAAAGGCCATCTATCCTGATGCGGTAACTTTTTACTTGTACTCTCTCTCTCTCTCTCTCATGTCAGCTTTTTCGTTTGTTTTCTTTCCATCAATCTCATTCATGTGGGGGATTGTTGAAAAATTTGTGGTTTATGTGAATGAGAATTGGATTGTGTTTGTATCCAAACACTCTATTATTTCTTATTGTCATTCAAATTTAAATTTGAATAATTGTGACTATCCAAAACACCCTTTGAGTTGTAGCTTTTTTTTAATAGTCATATGTCATTTCAAATAAATAGCTTTTTATCTATATATACTCCTTGTTTTTTTCCTTTTCTATTGCGTTGAGAGAGTAAGTCATAAATTTAATTTGCCAAACAAACAGATTGAAGTGCTGCTTCTATATAGGGTCGATCGTTATATCCTTAGAGACGAAAGTCCATTCATCCATAAACACCACTGTGGGGACGTAAATGTCTTAAGGACATAGTGTGAAACACTAACCTTAATATTTTCTTTTTCTTTATCTTCTTCTAATTATGAATTCGGCAATTTTTGAAATTTCGATCCGAGTAAGTTCTTGGCATTATCTTCTTGGTGTATCCTTAGTTTTGCACGAGGCATGCTTAAAATTTTTGTCTTAGAACTTCTAGTGGTCAATAACACATCTATACACAGTTTGGGCAACAGAGTAATGGAAAAGTTACAACTAGAGAAGGATTCTTATTTTTCTCAAGAAAAATGAGGCGAAAAGAAAGTAGGAAAACTTTGTCGAGGGGAACCCCCCAGTTGCTCGATCGGTATTCCCTCTCCTCAATCGCCCATTGCTTCGAAATTAGCAACCGATGTCACCAAGACCCGATCTGTCGGCGACTTTAGAGGGATGACTCCCTCTATGAGATCCTTGATTTCTTCAATCCGACTCGAAACTTTGATAGTTCAATGAGTTCATGTGAGACCTCCCTATATAGCTGTCCTTCTACGCCATTGCTTTGTCTTCTCTTTTATCTTCTTCCTTGGCCTCCCTCTTGTCTCTACACTTACCCAAATTCTTCTATAATGCGTGAGCTCTCTCTCTTTTGTATGTTTATATGGGGTAACTTTTTTAGTATACAACGATTTAGGGATTTGGTTCTCGTTCTAAAAACTTTGTACTAGTTGTACAAAACATACGAGTTTGATAAGCGCAACTCGAATAGTGAGGTGCTGCGAAAAGATTGGGAAGGAGAGCTCTTGGTAGATATTTTAATGGAGGAACAACTATGTGACATTATGATTTTGGGGGTTTTGAGCACCTAGAACGAAGCCATTTTCAAATTCTTTGATCCTGTTTTTCATCCAATTGTTTTGTTTTGTCTTTCCCTTTTCCCAAGCAACCAAATGAAATACAATAATTTCTTTGAAAAAAATATTTTATTTTCCTTCAATTTTGCTAAACATCCAAACAAGAAAAGGAATACTATTTTCCTTTAAATTTTTTTTTTTTTTTTTCTTAAAATTCAAGTTCCAAACATAGCCAAAGAAACGGGTGAGGATTAAAAACAATCAAGGATAAAATAATAATTTGAACTTGCTGTCCTCTTCCAATTATGAGGTGAGCAATGGATAAAGTATCAGTGACGTCATTTGTACTTCCAATTCATGTAGCAACATTTTCTAATGTAATTTTATTTTTTAGAGCTTTGTTTGATTTATGTGTTAGTTTGAATCATCAATCTCTCAAGCAAGCGAGTTCTTATTCTTATTTTTATTTAGTTACCTATTTGTTTTTTTGAAACTTCTACACTGGTATGCTTTTTGGTTATGCAAGGGTATGATCCTCTTCTTTGAAAGTAAGATATTAATGTCTTATTGGCTCATTCATTATATAGAATATCGTATACATGATATAGGCCTTAATTGTGCGAATGCCAGGGTTCGACCCCAGTGTGCTTATATTAAATGAAACAAAAAAAATATAGGCCAAAGCTTTGTTTTGAACAACGTTAATGAATTGGGGCCCACACCTTCTCGACAGTTTGATGCAATTAGAACCCATTAGAGGATAGGAGCTATCCACATAACTTTTATAACCTCTTATATAGAATGAAGGCCTGAGGAACTGAGCTTGCATGAAAATTTTGTTTGGCAAATCGGACAACACAATTTTTTTTTTCTGGAAAAGGAGTGTGTGTTAAGTATATAGGGCACCAAGTATTATTGTAGATACTGCATTACAAAAACAAAAAAGAAAAAGAGAGTATTTATTGGTGTTTCCTTTTTTTCTTTTCCATTTTTGCAAACCTGAGACCAATGCATGACGAAATTAAGGAGAGAAAATCTACTTTCTTTTGCAGCTTCAAAATCCTGCCACAAGTGAAGTTCAAATTGTACAAACCGAAACATTATTTCTTGACAACCTAAGCTAGCTAACTAATTACGTATTGCTTCTTGTCTATTATTTGACACGTAAATCTCAGTTCATCTTCATACTGTAATTTTATATTCGTATAGAGGGTTCAATTCTTTGGAGAAGCTAGTACGTAGGGTAGTTGATTACTACTTCATTTGTGGTGAAAAAAGTGGTAAATTTTTCCGTTAAAAAGTGTTATGTTCAGGTAAATCTGTTCTCTTTCTCGTTGTGCTTATTTGGATCTTGTGGCTAATTTCTAATACTGTAATGTAATATTTCCAATGTTGTCATGGTGTTAATTATTTGGTTAATAGTTTGATAATTTTGAACGTTATTTGAATTACAGCATTTTTTTAATTACTAATTTAGATTTAGACGCTCCCCACCTGCTGCTATAGGCTGTTGAATTTCCTAATTCTACCAGGGACTGTTACTTCTAGAATTAAATTACACCAGGATTAAGGTACTTCTAGACTTTGTATGAAGCCCACAAAAATACCTGTGCTTTTAATTATGAATCATAATTAATCCAAAATGTATGTTACCATGCAAAACTATATATATATATATGTCTATGTGTGTATACACGTGTGAGTTCGAGGGTTGTGATCCTAATTCTGAGATATGGGTTTAATCCCTTGCCTTGTTCGCCTTGAGTTTGCACATAACAGCAAACTAATGGTTTTTTTTAATTATTATTTTTTTTATCAGATTAAAAGTTCAATCATGTCCATAGAAGAATTTAAATATATTTTGAATAAATTAAATTTTCCAACTTCTTCATCATCTGTTCCACTGTTGCTGGAGCTAGATTCCTGCGGTAAGGCCTTGAACTCCTCACTTACAAGAGTAATATTTAACGGCGCCTGTAAGTATGACGTTATACTTTGTCAATTGTCTCGGGGTTCCTGTAATTTCATCATGTTTATTTAAAATTCATCATGTTTATAATCTCTTTTTCGATTGTGCTTCACTCCATACAGCAACAATGTATGAATTCGAACTCTACAGTTCACTTTGTGTTGGGGGGGTTGGGGGGGTATGCTACAGAAGAAGATTTATTTAATTTGCTGTGTTTTATGTACCTAAGAAGTCGATTAAAGCCAATTCAAAGTTTTGTCCTATTAAGTAATTTAACCACTAAACTACTATGAAGCATAGCAGTGCAATTTAACAACTAAACATTTGCACTTTTTTCTTTGTTTTTTTATTTTTACATGGGATCCATATTTTTGTCCATTCTCTTGGTTCACCTTTAGGATAAAATTTTGCATGATGTGAATGGGGTTTGCTTCAATTAATGGAATTTGCTCAGTCAATATATCTAAATATTGTTTACTTCTCCACCTGCAGGAGTGGACTGTAGGAAAGGTCTGCTGATCTATTTCCCTTGCTTGCTTCCTATATGTTAACTAGGACAAATTACACTGACTACCCTTTAAGTTTGGCTTTAATACACAAACTACTCCTCACATCCAACTACCACCCTTGTCAAAGTTAAAAAGACAACTTTACCACTTTTTTTTTTTTTTGGTTAAGCATAAAAAATAAAATCATTTTTTTCATCTCTCCCTCTTTACGCTCTCCTCACTCTCTCTTCCACTTTTTTTGCTCCATTGCCGGACCGCCTCCCCCCCCCCCCCCCCCCCCCCAACCGCCACTACCACTACCACAACCCCAATCAATGCCCAACACCCCTCTCCTACCCTGCCAACACCACTCCTTACCACCCCAACTCCACCAACAGTCCACCCACACCACCTACAACCGAAGACGCCAACAACCACTTTACCTTACGATTGCTCACCTCCTCTCTCTAGAGTATATAGAGAGAGTATTGACAGAAAACCCATTTAAATTTAGATCCCTTGGTTGATCTGTTGTGGTTTTGGATTCGATTAATGTGTAAAAATCACATTTAATATTTCTTGGTTACTCAATATATAGAAATAGAGACGAAGAGAAGGAAGGAAAAAGTGGATTAGGGGTGGTGGTGACAAGGCACGGGTGTGTAGTGGCTCTGGTGTCGAAACCCCCACAAGCTCGTGAACCCCCATCTCTCTCTCAAACAAATAACTATTGGTGGACAAGATGCCAATGGTGGCTGTGGCTTCTAGTGCAGGAGGCAATGGTAATAGAAGGTAGCAAATGACGGTGATACCCTCTCTCTCTCAATAAATAACCAAGCAATTAAGATTTTTTTTTTTGAATTGGCCAGAGAATGGGGTTTGTGTTGGGGTTGGGGTTAACTGGAATGGGGGGTTTGTATTAGGGTTGGGGTTAACTAGAATGGTAGTTGAATTTGTAGGGGAAGACAGTCGTGAGAGTAGGGGCTTGGTTGGGATTGCCCGAACTGGTGAGGGGAGAGGGACATGAACAAAATACATTTAGTCAATTTAAGTTTTGTTAATTACATTCTTAAAGGTAGATTAGGAATTTTAAAAAATTAAAGTTTGACTTAGTCAAGGAAGGGATGAATCTACCACAAGTAAAGGGAAGTGGGGGATGTCAATGTAATTCTTGAAACGTGAAGGGTTGTGTGTTAAAGCCAAACCTCAAGGGTGTTCATCGTAATTTGTCCCCCAAAACGAGTTAAGAAGTTGGTGTTTTACTATTTTACCCCTAGATTGACTATAAAATAAGAGCCTAAAAATACCATAATTTGGTCAAATATTTCCCCACTTCCAACGTTTGTGCGAGAACACCAACCAGCGCTGGTCATCACCCACCACCTGCAACCAAAAACACAGCCCACAAGCTTCATCTCTCTTCCTCTCACATGACCCTCACTGTCCAGCTCCCACCTCTACTGCCACAGCACCACCCTCACTGTCCAGCAGCCATCGCCGCAGCTGCATCACCCCAACTCTGCCGCTGCTTCTCTCTTTAATACACACCTAAACACCCATCATATATTAATCCAATACAAAACTAGCAAAGAAACAAAGCTCAAATCAATGCCATGAACAAATCATAAAAAAACACTGCCTCATCCATTCATCTCATACCTGACCCGAACCTCCGACCAAAACCACTGCCATTGACGAAGGCCTGTGGAGTTACATAAGGCTGTCATTTGGTTTTTTACCCCTTGACGCCCTTCATTTGCAAATTCCCACCTCTAAATCAATCTTATTGAAAACTTTAATAGTTATGCCGAAAAAAAGATCAAAACGTTGTCAACTGTCAACAACTAGCATCAAAACCCAGATGCAAAGTCCAAAAATTCAATTAACCAATCAACTAAATAAAACCTATTACCAATATTATACCAATCAACTTTTCCATCACTGCTAGAGATAATCCAATCATAAGGATTGTCTCCCTACATAAACACACACCCATATATATATATATATATATATGTCAGCAAAACTAGCATTATGTTTATCTACACAATATATACGCCATTGGTGATATCAATATGTACCCATATTATATATAGATATATATACATATATGGAAAGAGAGAGAGAGAGAGAGAGACGGTGGGTTACAGAGGGCTTGTAGGGGAAGTTGATGGGGAGCTACGATTGTAGAGGGCATGGGGGAGGGGGAGGGGGAGGGGGAGGTGGGGTTGCAAAGAGTGGCAGAGGGGGAGGGAAGGTGGCTTTGGAAAACACAGACAGAAGGAGAACGTGCAATTGTAGAGGGATAGTGTTGCAACGGTTGCTTAGCATTGGTGATGGGATGGCGGTGTATAAGTGCCGAAATGAGCCATCATATTTTCCAGTGATGATTGGAGTTGTAGCCATCTTTTCTGGCCACGATCAATGGATCTTTCTAAATTTCTCTAAATTAAAGGTGGGTGGATTTTTGTTTTTGTAATTTCTTAATGACTAATGTAATGGATGGAGTTTTGGGCATGGTTGTTGGTAGTGATGGTAGCTGTGGTGTTGGCCAGGTGGTGGTGGTGGTGGAACTTTGTTTTTGTGACTACTATGGAAGGAAGAGAGAAGGAATTTGAAGGGTAAAATTGGTATTTTGAAAAATAATATAATGACATCAGCAGAAAAAGTAAATAAAACTTAATATCTCTAGTTAAAATAAATAACTTGATTTTTTGTTTTGTCAAAAACTTCATTTTATAAGTAATGCTTTTTATATGTCATACTATATTATTTCTTAAGTTTGGCATTGAACAATAATTGATAGAGTAATACTTTTTTATGTACTTCAAATTTTATAAATAAATATAAATATATAATATTTGTAATAGTAAATCCAAAATGGTGTACCGATATATATCATACTAACACTAAAAACGGTATGCTAACCAGTACATGAATGATAACCATGCTCTAAATGCCTTCATGTGATGGTTATTAAAATTTTTCATTATTAATTAAAGTACTACAATTACACAAATCTATAGAAATAGGTTGAAACAATAATATATGATTGTTAAAATTTAAAATTAAACTATGTGAAACGTATTTCTATGAAATTTTTACATCATATTTCAATAGTTTCTAATGAGTTTCTTTAAATTTAAGTCCAAAGTTTCTGAAACTACTCAAAAAAGTTTTCGAGAGGTTTTATTAGTGTGTGTGTGTGTATTTCTTATAAAATTCAAAAGATACCAAAGATGATATTTTTTTAATGTTCTTAAGATTGTGTATGGACCTTCAGATTTAAAACGCTCTCTCTCTCTCTCTCTCAGAGCTTCAGTTCTCATAGCTTCATTCATCCACATGCACAATAAATTAACCTTGGAGAGGACGGGAAGGGGAACACTATAAGCAATACAAACTACTGCACAAACAAAACGAAAAACCATGACACTGGACAGCTTGAGAGGAAGAATACAAGAAATATATACAGCGATGTACAAGCATAACATTAACATATTAATCTTAAAAGCATATTATAGAAGTGCTGCACAAAGAAAACATAATTTAGGCAGTTAGAAATTCACTCTCCACAGCCCTCCAACCCCAACCAAAAGGTAACAAAAAGGCTACCCACAAGGACAGAATATTTAAAAGGGCCCAATAATGAGTTGAGCGTCGTAACAACTTAGTGAATCAATGACAGTATCTTCATAACAGGCATATGAGTTGGTGCCAGTGTTTAGAATGGACTATTTGAGGCGAGCAACTACAAAGAGGGAAGAAAAAGAGAAAAAGCTGTACTACTCCAAAAAGATTCCTTTGTCTTGAAAGGAAGAAAGGATATAGTCATCTCAAACACCTATAACACTGTCGTATATACAACACCAACTAATGCCAAAATATCTCATGTTTCTACAATGACTTATGGTGTTAGTGTAAGATAATCAACATTGCCATGAATATATACATATAAATACAGAAAAAAACTCTATTCTTTTATTAAAAAAATCTTAGAAAAAAACTCTCCTTTTTTTAACCCTCATTTTACTTGCTTACATAATTTGATGAAATTTTGTCAATATTTGACGTCCAAAGTTATCATCATTCCATGGCTAATCTACTACCTACATAGAGGTTCCATTTGTTGAGAATGGAGTGGGATAATTGGATAGTTCAAGGAAAAAGTGAGGAAACCACACTAGCAGTTTTGGAAACTCCAATGAGGGTGGTGGTCTCTTGTACAAATCTAATGATCTCGAGTAAAATGATGTTAAACAGCATAGACAATTTGAAGGGGTGAACTTTAAAATTATAATGCATTCTTTCACCAGGCTAGCTTCTTAGCATGCTAGGTGAGTCAACATGATTGGGAGACTTCCACAAACAGGTCTGAAAAAAGCTAGTATCCATTTCATGTCTTAATTTCAACCATATCTAAGGTTTTCAAGAACCCAGAGTGACTGCCTGCCACTTGATTTTTCTTTAAGGAATACGATAAGCAAAGGTTAAAAGATAAATCAATTCACGTCATCGATGCAATCCACCCAATGATAGTTAATGCCCTGCTTCTGAATTCGCAACTAGGGAAACCATAAGTAATAATCCTTTGCATATTTTCCACCCACACTGCAGATTATTATCAAAGACAGAACCATGCTATATTTCTAGGAAAAACAGAAAAGATGACATTTTCAATATACTTAAATGACAAATGATTGCATAGTTCCATTTGCATATGCCCATATATGCTACATGTACATATGACGTATGCTATGCATGTCTAATTGCATACATCCAATGAAATAATCCATATCAAGATTGCTGTTCCATCTATTCTATGCAGAGAAACAAAGGATACACTTACAAGACTACAGTAGCAGGCCATCAAGGAGTTCCAATCGGCCTTCAACAAGAAGCACTGAGAGAGCCCTTTTCTCTTATATAGTAGGCAGATTTTTTTTTGAGAAGTATTTGTATTGGTACTTTTAGAAACTCGGAATGTGGTGCAGTGAAGGTGGAAGGAACAGCAGAGTAGTATGAGCACAATACAGGAAGAAACCAGAGCAAACAGAAATAATCTTCTTCAGCTAAATGAAGCAATTAAGGATACCGTAATTGGATGATCCCTATCATCTAGATACTCCTGAATCCAAAAATCTTCGATGGGTCCTCAGAACCGCATTTTCTTTTCGAGATCATATGCTTGCAGCTCGTTATGGTTCCCAATACAACATATTGCTGGCCAACCAACACGAGTTGGAGAATCATATTGAAGACCAATGGCAACACAGTAGACAGTGGAGCCCAGGGCAGCATAGGAGGCGCTAGAGAAAATGCCCGACTCCCCCCCCCCCCCCCCCCCTGATGGGCCTCGAAGAATTAGGAAACCGAATCCGAGATACTTGGCTGTGTTGACCGCAGATCATGGAGGGCCAGTTCAGAATGATACTGACATGGAAGCTGGAGCTATTCAAAGGGAAGTTGGTTGCCCACCAGGTGCTTGTCTTTAGGCGCAAGACTAGGAAATAATGTTGAGCTTGTTTAGGAGTTGGTTGAGTTTATTTAGGAGGTAGCTGTTGGTTTGATTTCTTTAAATAAGTCCTCAGACAAGTAGATTAGGGATTGAATTTAATTGTCATTGTGGTTTTGTCTCCATCCCAAATTGGAGAATTCTAGTGCTTTTCTGAATTTCAATTTAAGTCATTGTTAGGGTTCCAACAAATTTGGTATCAGAGCCAGGTTGCCATGGCCACCAACAAGGAACAACTCGAAAGACTAAAGTTTGAACTATAGGAGGTGCGCGATGGCTTGCAGCAATCAGCAACCGGATCTGGGGAAACAAGAGCTCAGATGCGAGGAATGGAGGATAAGCTGAAGGAGGTCCTTGACACCTTATCTAGGTTTCGAATGTCTTGGGTAAAATCATCCCAGCAGGGCTCTGGCTCTTGAGGAGGGTTTCTACCATTCAAACTACACTAGATTCACCAAGATGGATTTTCCAAAATTCTCTGGTGATGATCCCACAGAATGGCTGAACAGAGCTTCTCAGTACTAGGACTTTCAAGAGATTGGGGAGGAGAAAAAGGTGGCTTTAGCCTCTTTCCATTTAGAAAGAGAAGCTAATTAGTGGTGGCAATGGCTTAAGGGGTCCAAAGGAATGAAAGAATGGTGATTACCTGGGATTTGTTCGAACGTGAGATCCTGATCAGATTCGGCCCCACGGAGTACGAATGTTTTGATGAAGCGCTGTCTAGAGTGAGACAAACGGGTACACTCAGGGCCTACCAGCGTGACTTTGAGAGGTTGGCTAATAGGGTGGTTGGGTGGCCTCAATCTGCTCTGGTGGGAACCTTTTTAGGTGGCCTACGTGATGATAGTGCAGATGAAGTACGAATGGCTAAGCCCAAGACTCTACGCAAGGCTATTGGAGTAGCTAGAATGAAGGACGACCAGCTCGTGAGGAAACAGAGGCAGGGACGCATAGAAGTGGTACGGGTTGCCCCACCAACGCAATTTCTCCCAGCTCCAGCACCTACAACAGCAACTACAGCACCAAAACAAGTTGTGGGCTCTCCAGTTAAGTGCCTGTCATGGGAAGAGATGCAGCAAAGGCAGGAAAGAGGCATGTGCTTCAATCGCAATGACCGATTCACTCCGGGCCAAAAGTGCAAGACGCCACAACTCTTCTTAATTGAAGAAGCAAAACAGGAAGATGAGGAAGGTGAGACCAGCAATAACGCCACAAATTCTGGGCCAATAATCAAAGAATTGGAACATGAAGTAGTAGAAGAACAAGCGGAGATCACTCTCCATGCCTTCTCGGGATGGAAGGGACCACGCACCATGAAGCTGCAGGCTTTTATTGGGAAATACCCAGTGACAGTGCTAGTAGACAACGGCTCTAGCCACAATTTCATAAGCCATCGAGTTGCTCGACAACTTCACTTGCCAGTAACTCCCACAGAAAGCTTCAATGTGAGAATTGCAAATGGAGGTCAGCTACCTTGCCAAGAGAATCACGAGGCTGTACCACTGGAGATCGAAGGTTTTTCTTTCGCTATCACTTTATTGTCTCTTCCATTACAAGCGCTAGATATTGTTTTGGGCATACAATGGTTAGTGAAACTGGGTCCAGCACTATGTGATTGGCGCAATATGACAATGAGGTTTAATTGGCAAGGGGAGTCACAAGTGATGCACGGCAAAAAGGATCCCTCTTCAACAGCCATTACTATGCACTCTCTTGAGAAGGAAGTGGAGGGTGGGGGCACCTTATTTGCATTAGTTGTCAAGGAAGCACAAGAAGTTGAGGCCAGTACTCTACAGACACCTATTGAAATTAATGGATTGTTGAAAGAGTTTGCTGGATTATTTAAGGAACCACGCTCCTTGCCTCCATCTAGAAAAGTGGACCACCGGATTCCACTGAAGGAAGGAGCCTTAGTTGCCAATGTGCAGCCCTACATGTATGTATATAGCTAGAAAAATGAGATAAAGCGGTAGGTGACTGAGATGCTTGAGAATGGGACCATCCACCCTAGTCGCAACCCCTTTTCATCACCGGTCCTACTGGTTAAGAAAAAGGACGGGTCTTAGAGCTTCTGTACAGATTATAGAGCCCTAAATGAAACAACGATCAAGGATCACTTTCCCATTCCAACGGTTGACGACATGATCGATGAATTGCACGGTGCCAGGTACTTCACCAAGCTCGACCTTTGGGCCGGATATCACCAAATCCGAGTCCATCCTGATGGCGTACACAAGACAGCCTTCCGAACACATAGTGGGCATTATGAATACCTTGTCATGCCGTTTGGGCTTTGCAACGCACCATCAACATTTCAAGCCACTGTGAACTCCATTTTCCAGCCACTCTTGCGTAAGTTTGTCCTTGTTTTTTTTGACGATATCTTGGTATATAGTTGCTTGTGGGAGGTACATTTGGAGCACATTAGAGTAGTTTTTAAAATTCTGAAAGATCAGTAGTTTTTTCTTAAACTTTCTAAATGTGCTTTTGAGCAAAAGGTGGATTATCTTGGACATATAATTTCTAATAAAGGTGTGGAAGTGGATGAAGGCAAAATTATTGCTATGAAGAATTGGCCAAGACCTACCAACGTGACCAAGCTTAGAGGATTTTTGGAACTTACGGGGTACTACCGCAAGTTTGTGCGCAACTACGGAATTATTGCAGCACCTCTAACTCAATTATTGAAGAAGGGGCAGCTCCATTGGGATGAAAAAGCAGAAAAAGCTTTTGAAGAACTCAAAACCGCCATGAGTACAACACCGGTATTGGCTATTTCTAATTTTAATGAAATATTTATGATCGAAACCGATGCTTCAGATGCAAGTATTAGAGCTGTACTATCCCAGTAAGGTCAACCAATAGCATTTTTAAATAGAGCCTTGGGTCCAAGAAAGAAGGCCTGGCCAATTTATTCAAAGGAGATGCTAGCTATACTTGAAACCATTCGGTGTTGGAGACCCTATCTCTTGGGCAGGAAATTTCAGATCCTAACTGACCAACGCAGCTTGAGGTTCTTCTTGGAGCAATGTGTGGCCACCCCGGAGCAACAAAAATGGGTCACCAAGTTGCTGGGATACGAATATGAAATAGTTTATAGACCTGCAAAGGAAAATAGTGCCGCTGATTCACTATCCAGGGAAGTGGGGTCACCGACTCTATGGGCAATTTCGGAGCCGCAGTTTACTATATGGGCTGAAATAATAAGAGAAGTGGCTCAATGTCAATGGGGTCAGGAAATAAAGGACCGAATAGAGGCTAGGCTTGAAAGGGTGCCTAACTATGAGTGGAAGGATGGGTTATTATGGTTCAAGGGGCGTGTAGCTATCCCACCCAATTCAACTCTAAAATCTCGCCTAGTCCAAGAGTTTCATGACACAAAATCAGGGGAACATTCCGTAGTACTACAAACATGGAAAAGGATTGCCCAAGCCTTCTATTGAAGTGGGCTTAAGAAGGATGTTCAGAATTATGTTGCTGCATGTGACGTGTGACAACGGAACAAGACCGACTCTCGGTCGCCAGCGGGTCTTCTTCAACCTCTTCCGGTACCATCCCAAGTATGGGAGGATGTTTCAATGGATTTCATAGAAGGGTTGCCAAATTCTCAAGGGAAGAATGCCATTCTTGTGGTGGTGGATCGCTTGACAAAATATGCACATTTCATCAGTGTGACCCACCCATTTACAGCCAAGACGATAACAGAGGTGTACGTCGAAAATGTGGCTCGCCTTCATGGTATTCCTCAAACTATCCTTAGTGATCATGGTGCTTTGTTTACTAGCAATTTTTGGTAAGAATTGTTTAAGTTGCAGGGAACACAATTTAAGACGTCATCCACTTATCATCCTGAAACAGACGGGCAGACAGAAGTGGTAAACCGGAGCCTCCAACAGTACCTTAATTGCCTAGCTAGTCAGGCACCAAAGCAATGGAGCAGTCAGTTGCCATGGGTGGAATTTGGTATAATACTACGTTCCATCGTGCCATGGGGCTAACTCCATTTCAGGCTTTGTATGGAAGGCCTCCACCTGTAATCACTCGCTATTTGCCAAGCAGCGCAGTGGTGCAAGAAGTTGACAAAGAGCTATGTGAGATGGACGAGCTGCTTAGGCGTCTAAAGCAGAATTTAGAGAAAGTTAGGAATCGAATGAAGCAACAAGCAGATGCTCATCGCCGTGATGACTCCTTTGAAGTGAATGATTGGGTCTTCCTTAAGCTGCAACCATTCAAACAGCAGTTGGTGTTCAAGCGCGCCAACCAAAAGCTTGCTAGCAAGTATTTTGGGCCTTGTCAGATGTTGGAGAAGATAGGTGTTGTAGCTTACAAGTTGGAGCTACTAGAGCATTCTAAGATCCATCCAATATTCCACATCTCATGCCTTAAAAGATGCATAGGGGAAGGAGAAGTCTCAAGGTGCACAACACCACCAATGTCGAGGGAAGGCTACTTGATGTTGGAACCAGAAGCTATCAAGGATTTTCCCTAGGTGAAGCAAGGAAGCAGAATTGTAACTGAAGTATTGGTTTAGTGGAACCATTTACTTGAAGAAGAAGCCACCTGGGAGGCAACCGAACGGATGCAGCATCAATTTCCAAAATTTGACCTCGAGGACAAGGTCTACTTTCAGCGGGGGGCGCGTGATGGGCCTCGAAGAATTAGGAAACCAAATCCGAGATACTTGGCTGTGTTGACCGCAGATCATGGAGGGCCAGTTTAGAATGATGTTGACATGGAAGCTGGAGCTATTCAAAGGGAAGTTGGTTGCCCACCAGGTGCTTGTCTTTAGGCGCAAGACTAGGAAATAATGTTGAACTTGTTTAGGAGTTGGTTGAGTTTATTTAGGAGGTAGCCGTTGGTTTGATTTCTTTAAATAAGTCCGTAGACAAGTAGATTAGGGATTGAATTTAACTGTCATTGTGGTTTTGTCTCCATCCCAAATTGGAGAATTCTAGTGCTTTTCTGAATTTCAGTTTAAGTCATTGTTGGGGTTCCAACCCCCCACCCCACCCCCGGAGGACGTGGATTGGATCATGCAAGACTCGTGGTTGCTCTCCGACGTGACGATAATTATGGTGAAAAGCAACATTTATTCGTCCCCTTTGGCATCCTCTTCTTCTCTCCTCCCCCACAACCCGCCGCCTCCACTTCCGCCTCCATCAAGTCGTTGCCTGATATTCTGGAGAGGAACCATTCCATCGTATCTCTATTTTCAGGCGATCCACAAAAAAAAAAAAAAAATAGACCTCCCCAAACATGGAGGAAGACGATGACGCAGCGAAGAGCTGAACTTGATGGCGATGATTCTGAAACTTTGATCCCTATTCCGCGGCGAACACCTCAGGTTCTAGCCTTCCTTTTTTGCGTTGTCAAAAGAATCGCAAACGCCACCATCGCAATTGAGGGAAGGAAGTATCCAAATCAATATCCAAAGCTCTTTGGGGTTTTAGATAGATATCCTTTTCTATTAGGGTTTTAGATAACAGATTGAGACTCGGGAGGAGGATGGCATGAAATAGGTCTATAATAAAATAAAATATAAAGACACAGACAGAGAAGCCCACGCTCAGCGCCCAGTGTGGTAGTGTGCCATGGGGTGGTCCGATTGTTTGGAAACGACAACAATGGGACTCTCTGATTAGAGGTGGCAACTTGATTCGAGAATTCTTAAAACCCGCTCCTAACATTAACAGTCATAGTTAGTAAAATATAGTACCGTACATATTTAATATGATTTAAAAAAAAAAGATTCAGTAGAAAAATAGGACAACGCCAAAAATCCAAACATATGATTGTAAGGGTATAATACGAAAATCAGAATAAAAAATGCGATAATATTTGTAAGTAATTTTTCTTTTACATGTTAATAGATAGTATTTTGTCTCATATATATCAATTTTTTCAAAACACATTATTAACAAATAGCAATCGGAACAAGGACCATATTGTATCAGGATATGCAGGACATACTATGAAATTTTCTCCTCAGCCAGAGAGAAGATAAGCTTTTCCAAAAGTTTTGGATTACTACTAAAATTAAGAAATGTCATGAAGGAGGGATTATTATATTTTGATTATTTAAATAAACAAACAAATACCCTTATGCGGTGTTCAAAGTTTGAATTGAAAATAATGAGAAATCAAAATTAACAGTAACATGCTTAGGCTTTTAAACATTCCCATCTTACACAGACAGCCTGTTTCGCTTTGAGGACTCAAAAATGGAAATATGTAAGCAACAAAAATTTTGGAAGGAAACCACGAATCAATAAAGGAATTCTGTATATGTATTGTGCATGTCAACAATCTCATGTCCTAGCACTTATATAGAGAAGGGAGTTAGAAAAGAAATGTACTTCCCATTTATCGACATAAACTAAAAATGAAATATCAAAGATGTGCTAAGAAATCAACCTGATGCAGGATCATGGGTTTGTTAGCAAAATCAACATGTGACTTTGGGACACTCTAACTTCAATGGCCTCAACCAAGTACCAAAACCTCCAACCAGGATAAGAGCCTTCATCGTGAGATGCCCTGTTATCCTGTCAATTAAACAGTCAAAATCTGATCAGAATTTTATGACAAACTAACGTAAAATGCAATTCAAATTACTGTTAGATGATGGACTTTCATCCCCTTCATATTTAATCAAGCCAAAAAGGAAGGATACTTTCCCATGGAACTCTATATTGATATTCAGGATTAGGATTTTGGAGAAATGATAATGAGCTAATTTCTGACGGCAATAATTTTAAGGCTAAGAGATAATCACAACTCTTGATTGTCGACAAATATGATACATGTGTAGCTCAAACTGGGAACTGAACTTGAGAATAGGAATATACTTTTTAGCTGCTACACGTAAAATATGGAGAAGCAACAATAAAAAATACTTTTAGGTTCAAACTGCTCTCTCTTCTTTAATCTTATTTCTCTCCTAAAAAAATATGGAGGGGTCCATCCTCAGCTTTTTTCAAAAACAAAATCCAATGCTCCTCTAGAAGTCCTCTTATTTCTCTTCTTAAACCTTCAATCTTTTCCTTCAATGCTGCTTTTTTTCTTCATAAATCTTATTCTTTCCCAGCAGCCAATCATCAAATTAATCATTGTGATGATATAATTCTGGGCTTCAATTCAGTTCTCGAAGAACAAGAGGAAAATAGAAGACCGCAAATAGAAAGGAACGGATTGCAGTGCTGTGAAGTTAAATCAGATTTCAAATAATAAGAAGTCTAGGATTTGAAAATCTTGATTTTCTTTTATGTTTCTGAAAATCTTCCACAACAAATAGAAAGTTTAAACAGTTAATCTAGTAGATATAGAACTAAGAAACAAATAGAGACTAACAAAAATCAGAATATGTAGCAGCATTGCAATTAGTCTCTAACAATTCTAGCAACTAATTGGTTCTTAAGTACAAATATAAGTTTAAACAACATATCAAAGATCTTTGGAAGGTGCAAAAGAATTATCAATAATTTCAGCTAATTATTTTGATTGCTTGGAAAAATAATATGAAAGAAAGAACAGTACAAAGTGATATATTTCTATTTTAGTTGGTTTAAAATGCTTGTTTTGAGTGGCATGCTTCCTAAATTTGGAATATGCATGTGAAAAGTTGGCTGAAGAATGATTTGGGCACAACATTAGAAAGTTCTCCTGTAGAGAGACAGAACAGAGACAACCAGTAGATAAACCTGATCATAAGATGTGCTTGAGTGTGTGTCTAGTTAAATAGGCAAACATGGTTTACTCACAAAGGCCCATCTACAATCAAAGGTTTCAATCAACATGGTTTACTGCACTTTAGCCGCGCAGCTCTTGCCATTGTTCAAAATTTTAAATTTTCCCAACAAAATAAGCTTGAAGTTTGCTGCAATTGCAAATGGCATTGATAGTCATGTCTGACATTATAATTGAGAACCAATGCACAGAACCACCTTAAAAGCATTCAAAAAAAAAGGAAGAACCAAGAAGGATGCATGCTCAACCTGCTAAACCTACATAAGTGAATTCAGGAATCAGCAATAGTTGGGTACAAAACTCATTTTTCTTTGATAGTTCTTCAATGATAGCTCTAATAATCATTTGCTCATAATCACGAGTATGATAGTGGAGTTAGTATGGGTCAAACACATGTAAAGATTGAAACAGTAAAAAAAGGAGACTATTACCATGTTTGATAAATGGGGAATATGAATGATCAACTCTATGTTTTCATTCTTTGAAACTGTTGAAGTGCTATAATAATTTCTATGTCAGTTACAATAATTTTTATGCATTTTTCACTTTCATGAAACATATAAAAAAACATAATTAAAATTTAAACTAACTGTATTGATGATAGAATAATAACTAAAAAGTTCCAATCACCACAATGAAATGTCAGAGCTTATGAAACAATGTTAGTCATCAAGAAACCAAGAATTCTATCAGCAACCAAATGTCTTTAAAAAATGTAAAGACAATATTAAGAAAATGTATACTTACAAGGCAGGCATGATATGTATTGGATGGGCCAAAGGCTAGTGTGGCAAAGTAATTAGATGCAAAAGCTGGAAAAAATTAGAAATTTAAAAAGACAACATTAGTATATAGTTCACTTAAAAGACAGAACATTAGGTGGTGTCAAGAATAAATATTGACAATAAATAACATAACAATGATGATGCTGCAAGAACAAGTGAAATTTATATTGCTAATATGAAAGCTGCCAATTCAGTTTCTCAATCAGTTATCATTTCCAGTTAGCGCTAATATTTCTTTGTAAACCACATTTTTAGTGTAAATTGAATAAGAAAATGAATCATGAAGGAAAGAAGAAGATATGCAGAAATATATACTAAATGTATGTATGTGTCTACACGCAATTATAATATTATGGAGACAATTTGGACATATGTTGTATGATGGGGCTTCATTAACATAAATGACCATAATGTTAGGCTGACAGTAATTTCTTTCACCAAGGATTACCTATACACTAATTTCTGTCCAAGTCATACTGGCATCAGAAAATTTGGAAAGCTCATCATATTATTTCCCCCCTAAATATTGTATTATGGGGTTAGACAACAATTACAGACCATGGGATTCATAAAACTTTAAACTCTCCTTCCCTCACTCTCTTTAAATACCCATTTGTATACACTAAAGAATAGCTAGCATTGGTCTCAATACTAACTGTTGTACACTAGTACTTAAGAAAGCACTGGAGTTGTTGGCACAAGAATTTTTTTTTTAAAAAGAAAAAAAAGAACCAGAGAAGTATTATAGTTGTTTTTCCTGCTGTGTAAAGTGGGACTATGGCATTAGTTATGTTCAAAATCCCAAACGCCACTGTACAAAATGTCAGTGGTGGAATCCCTAACATGATAGAACTTCAACCACAGATTTTACACAATTCAAAAACATAGATGAAGGTATTTGGGACCTTTTTGTAGCATGGTAATCATGAAAAGTTCAGTCATCCTCAAGAACTTGCTCACAACTCGTTGAGGCATTTCTTCAAACAAGAAATTGGTGGTTGTACCCACAGCAACTGGCCCCATCAGCTACTTTCAAGTCTCAATACATCCTAAAAACTTTCCAGATTTCCATTGTCTTTACAGGGGTACTCTTTTTCAAAGTCCAATCACCAAACATCTTCACATCACCATGATTTAAACTTTCCCAGTGTCTGCTATTTTCTTTACTTTTACTCTGTGATCGTAAAAGTTTCGGAAGTTATCAAGAAGTGATTCAATTACAAATTGACACGTCGAGCAACGAGTAGTACAAAGATTTGCATCAACGTCTAAGTGATCCCTTGTTTTCTTCTTGGGTTTGATGTTAACATGGACTGGGATAGCCCCCTACAGAACTACTGTGCGAAAAATTATTCAATGTTTTTAGAGCACCATATCACCCTTATTTCACCACTCACGTAGTGGTGGGGCGATTGGGTCACCCTGTTAGGTGGGATCAAATACCTCACCTAACAAGTAGGGGAACTACCTCCATGTCATGAAGAGCAAGGCCAAGTGGGACGCCAGAAGTACTGAATAATTTCTCACTCTGTGTTTGATTGCGTTTGCATTCTGGTTGACGTAAGTGTATACGTCAAAGATCTTGTCCCAAGCCAAATAGCTGAGGGGTAGGAGTTTTGTTGAAGGAGTTAGGCACCAAACCTGCATGCAAATTGGGGATAAAGCTTTGTTGACGGAGGCAACCCCCCCAACATCAACCACCACCCCACCCCCCAAAAAAAACACCCCCAAAAACAAAACCACAAACCAACCCCACACGCAAAACAACAAAAGTTAAGTTAATAGTCCTGCCATAAAATATCAAATTGTAAATTGAAACAGTAAAGATCTTATATACATGTATGGTACATCTATCTATAAGAAATATGAAGTGCTGAAAATTTAGGTAAAAGAGCAGCACACATTACATAAAAATTATAATATATCCAAAAGTAGAGCAGAAAGTGAAACACAAAAACTAGTATATACACATATACAATTAGACATGAGGACAACAATAGGATCAACATGATTATTTTTTCAAAACATTAAAGTTAATTTGAGGATCACTATATATCAAAGAAGCCTTTCCTCATCTGTTCCAAACCCATAGGCTCAAAGTTGTTACTCCTAGTGGAAAAGCAGAACTTAACTTTAATTTGTGTTCGGCAATCTAGGTCACTTCAGTTTGGGTGGCATCAATAGAGAGTCTAGAGACCACTATGTTACCTCATCTTTTTTATTTTTCAAGCCAGCTAACATAGGTTTCGTAATTAAAGTTGAGATCCTAGTTCTTCTAGAGGGATTTTATGAGGCTAATTTCCCTGACAAAGGCCCAAAAAAAACTTAATTCCCAACCTGGGTGCTGTTTCAACTTTATTCAGCAACCCAGGTCAAGCACTATTTGAAATAGCGTTATTTGTAAAAATGCTTTTTTGAAAGGCATTTTAGGTCGTATTTATTCGGACATTTAATTTAAATACGGGGATTGAATACGGGTAGAAAAGGTGTAAAAAGACAAATAAAGCAATTTGTAATGGCGTTTTTATGCAGTTAAAAAAAGCCATTCCAAATGGCTTTATTTGCTTTAAAAAAGAGCCATTTGAAATAGTGTTTTTTTCTTTTAAAAAGCGCCATTAGAAATGGCGCTTTTATGCCCCATATACCATCCAGCCTCACGCTTCCTTTCTCACGCCGCTGTGAAAACATACCACAAAATCGCCATTTCAGTAGTCGTCTCTCTCTCTCGTCTCTCCCGCAACCTCCTCCTCTCATCGTCTCTCTCGCGACTTCCATCTCAGCTGCTCTCTCTCTCGACAAAGGTAAGTTGCTCTCTATATATACATTCATATATACATATATACATTCATGAAAATTTATCTGTTTGTGAATATGCATATATATTTGTTTGTTTGTGAATATGCATATACATTTGTTTGTTTGTGAATATGCAAACTATGGGGAGCCAGCCATATGTATATATATTTGTTTGTGAATATGTAATTAAAACCCTACATGAAAATGATATTTGTGTATATATTTGTAATCTTAATGTTCATGTAATTTACTCAGATTTGCATTCAAATTAAAATTTTCATGTGATTATTTTTATTTTCTTGTATATATGTGTAAAATTAACTCAAACTCAAACCTAGATTAATTGAAACTTAAATCTATACATAAATGTCTCTCTACCAATATGTCACTATACATTGAATAAGTTAAAATAGTCTAACTTTTGAAGAAACATTAAAATTATTTTTGAAATATATTCAGTTACATAATTTAAAATCTATAAATGTTAAAAATTTAATAATTGAAATATATTTTAAAAAAAATAGGTCATATAGGTTTCAATTATTAAAAAAAAAAATGACAATTTGATTAAATTCATAAATAGATTCATAAAATTATATAAAAAAAACTTATATATCAATAGATTCTCTATATATACAAAAAAAAAATTTAATATTCATAAAATAAAAAAAAATTTATGCTTAAAGCACTCCGAAAAAAATATATTTATATACATTCAATAATGTATTTCATTTAAATTCATAAATAGATTTAATTTTGGACTATCAAACAATAGGTCATACAGGTTTCAAGTTATTTAAAAAAAAATGACAATTCGATTAAATTTATAAATACATTCATAAAATTATATACAAAAAAACTTATATACATACATAAATAGATTATCTATATATACAAAAAAAATAATATTCATAAAAAAAAATTGTGCTTAAAGCACTCCGAAAAAAATATATTTATATATATTCAATAATGTATTTCATTTAAATTCATAAATAGATTCAACTTTGGACTATCATACAATAGGTCATATAGGTTTCAACTTTTTAAAAAAAAATGACAATTCGATTAAATTCATAAATAGATTCATAAAATTATATAGAAAAAAACTTATATACATAAATAGATTCTCTATATATGCAAAAAAAAATTTTAATCTTCATAAAATTAAAAAAAAATTTATTTTTTCAACAGTAATGAACTGGTTATCAATAGGTGAATAGGACCCACAATAGGCTATGTTGTAGTCTTAGGCTATGTGAATAGTTATACTTTAGTCACATTAATGAGAGGTCTCTATTATCAATACCATATGTGTATGTATCGTGCTATATAGCTGTGTTATTTGGCAAGAAATTTGTAGATATGCAATTGATTATTTATCCCTGAATTTTTACATTTTTAGTAAGGTAAAATCTGCTTAATGAGGTGGGTTAAAATTATTTGTGTTTCATGATAGGCACAGGTAAGTAATGACGACAATGGTAATGTTTTATTAGGGGGGAGAAGATAGTAAAAGATCGCCGAGAAGGTATATCCTATGATATAGAGACTAGCGGATGCTATGATGTAGAACTAGAAACCTCACTTGTTGGGTTACGGGAAATGATCATACCTATGATGGCTGGGTATAGAGAACATGTGAATATAAAGTTCATATGCAGATACCCTTATCGACGAATTGGAGAAGTCCTGGTATATAAGAAATTGCCGGTCAATGACGACATGACATTACAAACTGTCTTGAATCTCCCTTCAAGATATAGTGATCTGCATTGTGTTGAAATATACGTTATGAATGAGGGAAGCACAATGACCACCAGTGTGAGTAGTGCAGATGTGAATTGGGGAGATGTCCAATCCTACGGTGAACTCTTGACGCGGGGGGGTGATGCATCGACGTTAGGGACGTTTATTGAAATGCTTACACTTGGGCAGAGTAGTCAAAGCCCAAATGAGGATTACTCGGAAGGCCGGAGTAATTTTCAACAATTTCAGTATTTTCACATTCCAGTTACACCTCACCCAGAATATACTTCGGGTCAATGGGGGTGGGCAGAGGTGAGAGGTCCCAGTGCAAGTATGGATCCCCTAGAACGGCTCGGTGGTTTACATGGGATAGAGAAACGGGTAAATGAAGATGGTGATATGCAGTCCGTTGAGTCAGACGAAGATGTTGATGTTTTGATGAGAAATGAAGGAAACATTGACTCCGATGACGATGGGCACGAACAAGTGAACATTGTTGACTTCAATGAAACTCCCGTGCCATTTTTTACAAACCTGGATGGGGTAGACGATAGCATAACTGCTCAAAATTTATATGATCGCGGCCCGACATGGTTAGATGCAAATCCGGAGTTTGCAAAAGGGATGATTTTCAGAGATAAAAATGCAGTAATTAATGCATGTAACTGGTATCATGTGAAAAAAAACAAACATTATTATGTTGTAGAAACAAACAAAAAACTATGGAGTACCAAGTGCACTCACGATTGTCCGTGGAAACTGCGTGCGAGTTTGAAGAAGAATCATACTTTCTTTGAGATCACGCAATACCTTGAGCCACATATATGTTTACATGGGATGGAGAGTTTGGATCACCGCAATCTGAATTCGACATTCATTGCACACATGATTATGTCCCAAATTGTGGTAAGTTGTTATGAGTTTTCAATTTGATCAAATATTATGTAATGATGCCCTTCCTTTATCAAGTTTAAGTATTCGTTTCGATACTGTGGTGTACAGGAAGACCCTGGTTGGAAGATAACATCCATAGTGAAGAATGTAACAAATAATGCTGGTTTCACAGTGTCCTATAAGAAAGCATGGCTTGGACGAACAAAGACCATTGGGATGAGTCATACGAAAAGCTTCCAAGGTACATGAGAACCTTACAGTGCAGGAACCCGGGCACGGTTGTGATTTCAGAAACACTTGATATTGGACGAATGGGAGAAGTTGCTCTGGACAGAATATTTTGGGCATTTTGGCCATACATTGAAGGCTTCAAGCATTGCCCTCCAGTGATAGGTATCGACGGTACTCATCTTTATGGAAAATATACAGGAGTTATGCTGATTGCTGCAGCTAGAATTGTGAAGAAAAGAATTTTTCCCTTAGCTTTCGCCCTAGTTGAATCAGAAAACTATCGGCGATGCAACCTTACATCCACCCCGCGAGGTGACTGACGACCAATGCATAAGGTTGCCGTGGGAGGATTTGTTCAATAAACGGTGTGAACAAGAGATGTATTGCTGATGGCATGGCCTACGTATCCCAAAGGCCCGTTCAGCTAACTTCTTCGGCAGGTCATCTTACACCAAGGTCATGAAATCGCTCGAACGCAAGATCGATCAAATGCAACGAAGGTTGGATAGATATCATTTTACATATCATGCGAAGAAAGAATGTGTTGATCCAACACAACAATTAATAGAAATTGCTAAAGATCCATTGCTAGTTTCTGACCCAGAACTTTCAGACTTCTCAGAAGAGGAAGATGACGATGACTTTGTTAACTATCTACCTAGTACCCTTAGCATTGCTAGCAAACTACTATGTTGTTATGAACTTGGTCCCTAATGCTATTTGTTCTGCTTTTTAGTTTACTACGATGTAAAATAAGTTATTACATTTTCATGTAATATATGGATGAGTTTGGTTTTCGTCATATTTGTCACTGTTACTTTAGCATGAACATGGTTCCGGTTTGGAATTTATGTAAAATTTTCAAATTTCGAAACTTTGGCTATCAAAAGTAGGCCAACTCGACCGTTAGGATACCAAAATGGGGAGGAAGGGTCCGGATAGCGTGAAACTTTACGAGAGGCACCGGTGTGACAAGAGTGAAGTGTGAGAGTTGACGGCACGTCAATCAGTTTTCCGGTTTGGAAGTTATGTAAAGTTTTCAAATTTCGAAACTTAAGCTATCGAAAGTAGGCTAACTCGGCTGTTGGGGTACCGAAATGGGGAGGAAGGGTCCAGAGAGCGTGAAACTTTACGAGAGGTACCGGTGTGATAAGAGTGAGGTGTGAGAGTTGACGGCACGTCAATCGGTTTCCCGGTTTGAAAGTTATGTAAAGTTTTCGAATTTTGAAACTTAGGCTATCGAAAGTAGGCCAACTCGGCCGTTGGGGTACCAAAATGGGGAGGAAGGATCCAGATAGCGTGAAACTTTACGGGAGGCAGCGGTGTGATAAGAGTGAGGTGTGAGAGTTGACGGCACGTCAATCGATTTTCTGGTTTGAAAGTTATGTAAAGTTTTTAAATTTCGAAACTTAGGCTATCGAAAGTAGGCTAACTCGGCCGTTGGGGTACCAAAATGGGGAGGAAGGATCCGGATAGCGTGAAACTTTATGGGAGGCACCGGTGTGACAAGAATGAGGTGTGAGAGTTGACGGCACATCAATCGGTTTCCCGGTTTGAAAGTTATGTAAATTTTTCGGATTTCGAAACTTAGGCTATCGGAAATAGGCCAATTCGGCCGTTGGAGTACCGAAATAGGGAGGAAGGGTCCGGATAGCGTGAAACTTTACGGGAGGCACCGGTGTGACAAGAGTGAGGTGTGAGAGTTGACGGCACGTCAATCGATTTCCCAGTTTGGAAGTTATGTTAAGTTTTTAAATTTTGAAACTTCGAAAGTAGGCCAACTCAGCCGTTAGGGTACCAAAATGGGGAGGAAGGGTCCGGATAGCGTGAAACTTTACGGGAGGCACCGGTGTGACAAGAGTGAGGTGTGAGAGTTGATGGCACGTCAATCGGTTTCCCGGTTTGAAAGTTATGTAAATTTTTTGAATTTCAAAACTTAGGCTGTCGAAAGTAGGCCAATTTGGCCATTGGGGTACCGAAATGGGGAGGAAGGTCCGGATAGCGTGAAACTTTACGGGAGGCACCGGTGTGACAAGAGTCAGGTGTGAGAGTTGATGGCACGTCAATCGGTTTCCCAGTTTGAAAGTTATGTAAAGTTTTCGAATTTCGAAACTTAGGCTATCGAAAGTAGGCCAACTCGGCCGTTGGGGTACCGAAATGGGGAGGAAGAGTCCGGATAGTGTGAAATTTTACAGGAGGCACTGGTGTGATAAGAGTGAGGTGTGAGAATTGACGGCACGTCAATCGGTTTCCCGAGAGTTGACGGCACGTCATTCGGTTTCCCAGTTTGGAAGTTATGTAAAGTTTTTAAATTTCAAAACTTAGGCTATCGGAAGTAGGCCAACTCGGCCGTTGGGGTACCGAAATAGGGAGGAAGGGTCCGGATAGCGTGAAACTTTACGGAAGGCACTGGTGTGACAAGAGTGAGGTGTGAGAGTTGACGGCACGTCAATTGGTTTCCCGGGTTGAAAGTTATGTAAAGTTTTCGAATTTCGAAACTTAGGCTATCGGAAGTAGGCCAATTTGGCCGCTGGGGTACCAAAATGGGGAGGAAGGGTCCAGATAGCGTGAAACTTTACGAGAGGCACCGGTGTGACAAGAGTGAGGTGTGAGAGTTGACGGCAGGTCAATCAGTTTTCCGGTTTGGAAGTTATGTAAAGTTTTCGAATTTCGAAACTTAGGTTATCGGAAGTAGGCCAATTCGGCCGTTGGGGTACCGAAATGGGGAGGAAGGGTGCAGAGAGCGTAAAACTTTACGGGAGGCACCGGTGTAACGAGAGTGAGGTGTGGGAGTTGACAGCACGTCAATCGGTTTCCCGGTTTGGAAGTTATGTAAAGTTTTCGAATTTTGAAACTTAAGTTATCGGAAGTAGGCCAATTCGGCCGTTGTGGTACCGAAATGGGGAGGAAGGGTTCAAAGAGCGTTAAACTTTACGGGAGACACCGGTGTGACAAGAGTGAGGTATGGGAGTTGACGGCACGTCAAACGGTTTCCCGGTTTAGAAGTTATCTAAAGTTTTCAAATTTCGAAACTTAAGTTATCGGAAGCAGGCCAATTCGGCCGTTGGGGGCACCGAAATGGGGAGGAAGGGTCCAGAGAGCGTGAAACTTTATGGGAGGCACCGGCGTGACAAGAGTGAGGTGTGGGAGTTAACGGCACGTCAATCGGTTTCCCGGTTTGTAAGTTATGCAAGTTAAGTTGAACTATTGTTGTGGAGGTGAATTGCTGATAAAAAAGCTATTTGAAATGGCGTTTTTTGCAAAGCAAATAAAGCCATTTATTTTCCTGAAATAAACGCTATTCCGAATGGTGTTTTTAGTTCTGTATAATAACCAAAATACCTTAATACCTAATAATTCCCGTATACGATGGTAGAATATAGTAAAGAAACGCTTTTTGAAAAAGCGTTTTTTCAAATAACGCTATTCAAAATAGCGCTCAACCTGGGTTGCTGAATAAAATTGAAACAGCACCCAGGTTGGAAAATAAGTTTTTTTTGGGCTTTTGTCAGGGAAATTAGCCATTTTATGAAGCCCATTCCATGAGTTTGAACAAGTTGATGGTGGAGGAGGTTTTAGTCTCATCAGATGGTGAAGGAAGTCGAGGGCCTTGTGATACAATATCTTATGCACGAGATTTAAGCTTCAGCTCACCTTTAGGAAGAAAAAAATTATTTAAATGGCTACGGCGGCCAATTCAAAGAGCAGACGACTTGGAAAAAGGGAGGGTTGACAACTAACAAGACAACAACATTTTATCATTCATTTTTTAAGTTGTGATAGGGGGCAGGGCTACCCCATAATTTCCAAAGTAGGACAGCTTTTTTAGCTATTTCAGTCATCTCAGCCTAATCTAGGATGACTGAAGCCCTCATCATGCTCCTTGAATTCCAGCCAAATTTTGATCTATGTACTTAGTCAACATAAGAAGATTATATGGTTAAGCAATTTGGACCAACTCCAAAATACTTGAAAGAACGAAATGTCGTTGTAACTATAATCACTTCAATATCATAAAATTTGGTAGTGCAAGTACAAAAACAATTTTATTTATTCAAACAAACAAAATTTTGTTGTTGTTCTACAACCATCACTCAATAGTCAAGCCCACTTAACGGTCCCAAAATGTATGGAGAGTCAGATTAAAGAGGGTGTTATCACATAAAGACACCTACAAACTATTTTATATGCATGAATTTAATTAGAGTGCATATTTGTGTAGTGGTGGAGCCAGAAAATTCATCCAAGGGGGGGCAACAATTAATCACGACCCAGGAAAATTTTTTCACAATCACCCATAGGGCACTTGACTTCTGTATATCTATGTAAAGAGGTCTTTAAAGCAAAATAACTATTTAAGAGGGGCATTTATAAATTTTTAGCGGGCAAATTGAGAGACACTTCTAAAATTGTAGGTCAAAATAGAATTTTTGAAAATTTGAGGGGGGCTTTTAAAAATTTTCGGGATGGGAAAATTGAAAGAATTTTTGAATTTGTGGTAAAAATAGAATTCTTGAAAATTTTCTGGGCCCCATATAGTTCTGTCATGTGTTTGTGCATGAGAAGAAACAAGCAATTAGACATGAAATATAATTACATGCATAGAGAACATGTTTAACATATGTTAAGTACCAAGCAGACATCTATATGAATCATTACAAAGGAAAAGGGTGGTTCATTGGATGCTCAAGATGGTGATGTTGTTAATGCTATTCAAGGTTGTATAATTAATGAATGCTATGATTGTTTGGTAAATGCTATGCATGATGAATTAGGACTATTTGTGTGTAATGACGTTTGGGAACTAGTATCTAGACCTACGAACATGAGTCTAATTGGTACCAAGTGGATTTTCAAAAATAAAACTAATGAACATGGTACCATTGTTAGAAACATGGCTAGATTTGGTTGCTGAAGGATATACCCAAGTTGAGGGTATTGATTTTGATGAAACTTTTACACCTGTTGCTAGGTTAGAGTCTATTAGAACACTGTTATCTATTGCATGCTATTTGCACTTCACTCTTTATCAGATGAATGTTAAAAGTGCATTTTTAGATAAATTGTTGAAAGAAGAGGCCTACGTTGAACAACCCAAAAGAGTTTGAGGAGCCCCATCACCCAGATTATGTATACAAGCTTAAGAAAGCTTTATATGGGTTGAAACAAGCTCCTAGGACCTAGTATGAAAGACTCAATGCATTCTTGCTTGAGTTCGGTTTTACTAAGGGAGGGGCTAATAAAACACTTTTCATCAATACCCAAGAAGAACACATAGTAATTGCATAGATATATGTTGATTACATTGTGTTTGGGTCTACTTCTGATTCACTTGAACAAACCTTTGCTAATTGCATGAGACATGAGTTTGAAATGAGTATGGTAAGTGAATTGAATTATTTCTTAGGTCTACGAATCAAACAGATGGATAATGGGATATTCATCTTACAATCCAAATATGCTAGAGACCTAGTGACAAGATTTGAGATGGATTCATCCAAGCATGCTAGGATACCCAAGAGTACTAATCAAGCTAATATAAAGATGTTAATGGTAAAGATATTGATCAAACCCTTTTTCGAAGCATGATTGGTAGTCTCCTATATCTAAGTCGAACTACTAGTAGACCTAACATTGCATTTAGTGTTGGCATATGTGCTAGATATCAATCATGTCCTAAGGAGTCTCACTTATCTACACGGATCATTAAATATGTTAGTGGGACTGTACGATATGGAATTTGGTTTACTAATGATACTAATGCAAATCTTGCTGGCTATTTTGATGTTGACTGGGCCGGATGCATTGATGACCGTAAAAGCACCTCGGGTGGGTATTTTTACATAGGAAATAACCCAGTGGCATGGCACAACAAGAAACAAAATTCAATCTCCCTTTCTACTACTAAGGCTAAATACATTCCTGCTGGTAGTGGTTATACACAGCTCATGTGGACTATCTGATTATGGTGTTGAACAAGGAACACTCCCTTTGGATTGTGACAATACAAGTGCGATAAACATTTAAAAAAAATGTAGAGTTTTCTGTTATTACAGTTGAGCACAAAAATACTGAACACCAACTCGTAGATTTGTTCACCAAACCCCTTGATTCACTTAGGTTTGAGCACCTTAGGAACTCATTAGGGATTTGTCTTATTGAGTAGAAAAGTATCTCCAAAGCCTAGAAACTTTTTTGATTTCTTCATCCTTTACCATCTAGGCTTATTTTGTTGTATTTTGTCAGGACTCTTTTCTTGTCTTCAAATTTTTTTCAAAATTTCAAAAAGAATTTCTGATTATAGATCAATTAGTATTTGTGACAAGTAACTCTTCATGACTTTCATGGTTTGGCATTGAATGCATGATCTGGATTTACTCAAGCGTTCGAACGCCAAGTAACTCAAGCATTCGAACGGCAAGTGACAGCATCCAAACGAATGACTAGACCACCTTTCGAACACTTGATAGAGTTGTGGACTTCCGAGACTCCAATCCATGTCGGGTTAGCAAACCTTTCCTTGTTTGAGATACATTTCGTCTAAGGCTCTCCAAATACTCCAAACTCTATATAAAGGCTCTGAAGGCTTCATAATTAGGTTACAAACTTCAAGAGAGATCAGATAGCTATTCAGAGAGTTTTATTGTGTCTCCATGTTTATCGGAGTGTTCTTCTGGTCAACCCAACAACTTCACACATATTTGGTTTTGGCAGATTCCAAAGGTTGCCATCGATAGCATAAGAGAACAGTGAATCGCAAGTTCGAGCGATCAAGTCTAAAACTTTTACCATAGTTGGCAATCAACGGGTTGGGTTGTAAATTTATTCTTGTAACTGTCCAAAGTTTATAGTGATGAGTACGTTAGGAGCTATGAGTGGCCTTGTGGTTTTTTCCCTGGTTTATAGGGTTGCCCTGCTAAAATCTTGTCTTTACTTTATTGCTTTAAAGTTACATATATGATTGATGTACCTAGATAATTGACATGTTCTTATAGTTGGATACTTAGCTTAATTAATCAACTATAGGCAGATCCACGCCCTGGAGCCTTTTCATAATCCATTCAAATCTTGTTTTAAGAAGAATATCCTTCATTCCATATGCAAGGATCCACTGAATTATTCCCACACAAGCAACTTGAACCTCTTCTAATGACTCATCATAAAGAAGCTAAAAGAAGAGAGTCTGTAGATGGACAAAATCACAGTCCAAACTGAATTCTATGCTTTGGCAATAGACATGTTGCCAAGGTGGTTGGCCAGGTTTGTTGCAGATCAATGCCCTCAAGGATATTGGTCCCAAGTAACTTCCTAAACTTATGGAGAAAGCTTGGCGATTAAAATTCAAAAGGCTCATAATCCATCCTCACAAAAAAATTATTTCTACTTAGACAAGCAGTCAATTGCTTCGTCAGGCATTCTTATGCAAAACTACAAAAGTCAAAAAACTAAAAAGGGTCACCCCTCTTCTTTCTCCTCCTTAACATGAGTTTCAGCATTTGAAATTAGTGGTCTTGTTCTGTACCAAGGTCTTCAGCTGGGTTCTGGTGCCCAAGCCTAAAAACATCACATTATCAATTTTTCAAAATTCTCAAGAGTGGATAGATATCAAAATACTCCCCACCAACTTCAATGCTTCCCAATTCCTTGCAAGGCAATCTCACAAACAACTGGTAGGTATCTTTTAGAATCTGGAGTGGAAACTCCATAAAGGAAATGCATGAATTGTAATTATAAGTGCATAAATAACCATAGCAACAACAATTATAACAAAAACTAACTGCCCAATTGAGTAATAAGAGAGGAAAATAGAAATCTGACTTGCAAAGAGCTTTCATTTCATCCCGCCAACCACATTCTACTTTCCCTCAAGAGCTCCTTCAATCATTCCTTTTCTCCACTCTCTATCATCTTTAGGGACATCAATGCACACAACACATATATACATAGCCGCACTATGGTGGATTCTCGATTCGTCATCCCTCTCGATCTATTGCTGCCACTTCAGCTGCTAGTGCAAATTATGCTCATAAGTATACTCCAACTTTACAAAAAAATGCACTTTATAAGCATGCCCATGATTTCAAGTTACTGATGCAATAAAACATTACATATCACAATCTTATAAGAATAACTACGGATTAAAACCCTAGCCTCTAAGGATGATTAGTCGTGTACTTACTAAATTCATATGCTATGCATCTTCAATATCTCATTAACTCCTCCAAGTTGCTTTATAAAAAATATTATGAATAACATAATTAAGTTATTCTCCTCCATTATTTTATTAGTGTCATCAATTGATTTTCATTTCTTTGAAATATCAATTTTTTATATTTTATTTAATTAACATAAAACAAAAAATATAACTGAAAAATTACCTTAATGATACATACAGAACATAGAACAAATCCAACAATGGCACAAGCATAATACTAGTCATCATTAATTCTTAAAAAACAAAAAACAGTATTGTACCGACATCATATAGGAAAGGACAAATACTTTTCTTGGAACCTACAGTTATCTGACTTCACTTATACTAGGCATAGCATCTTTTATTCATTCATCAGTCCTAACCGAGGAGGAGACCTATGACAGCTAAAGTAATATAGTCCGGCTTTAATCCTGCAAAGCCCAGGATTTTAAGGGGAATATGGCTTTAGAGAGAGTAGAATGGCAGAGAGAATTCCACATAGCCAACCCTAGGTAATTGGGATGAAGGTTCTTGTGAGCTGTGTTTGGTTTTGCCAACAACTATATAGGTTTCTTCTCCAAGTCAATTCAGTAATTAAAAAAATATATATATATAAAGTAAACTAAATAAAAGAATTTTTCAAGTAAAGGCAATGGTTATCAAGTTACTAGAACAACATAAATAAGTACGAACAAGGTAAGTAATTAGTATTTTGTTGTTAAAGGTAGAAAACATCAGGTTTATTTTTTCACTTTTAAACATGTAGAAGAATATAACTGAAATGGCTAATTTTGTGGGTGATAAAGCTATATGGACCGACATGAAGTTTCCATACTTCCAGCCTTTCATGATTCATAATTTCATACACATATATATATATACACATTGATAGGTACGATATCTTTAGATACTCGATGCATTTTCTCCAAATTTTTGCTGTTATTGAACTTTACCAATATATATATAGAGAGAGAGAGAGAGACGACAGACGACAAATGTCAGCCACTATCTAAGCCTGATCTCCACTTTTGCTTTTAGCAGCAATAATATTTTCTGCTTATTTATAAAGAATGAAAGGCAATATTCTCATGTTTCTGCCTCCAAAGAAGTACTGCTTAAGCATTTTTTTTGTTGCCAGATCATTGTGTTTCTCCCTCCCCTTCCCCAACAAATAAGAGAATTCCTATTGAAATGCTAGTGATTAGGCACTGTAGTTGCTGAGGGTGTTGCAAGTCCTTGTTGGTTGGTCCCGTACAGAGCATCATGGCTAGTTGGAGAGATACCATGAATTGTACTTGGTGGATCCTTAGGTTCTGCTCAAGATCCAAGGATCGGAGTTGCTAGATGATGTGTCCTAAGGATCCGTGGCGACGAGGTGCACCCAAAGGTGATGGAGAATCCTTGAATCTTATAAGATCCTTCGAGATGACATTTGGATAAGGGTACGTACGAGATATATGTTCAATATGGCTAGTTGGACATTATCTGAAGTATGTATAAGCATAGTTATCAAAATCGGACTGGACACTGAATCGATCAAAGTACTGATTTTCGGTTCATTGGTTCAACTGATGATTCAACCAGTTCAACCAATATTATAATATTATATATATTTTAGTTATTATATAGCCTATATATATTAAATATGATAAAATTAATCACCAACCAAGTAATGGTTAGTTAGTAAAGTGGTCAAATTTTTCATACTAGTCACAAGTTTAAATCTTCATCTCAACATAAACTCAAAATTTTGAAACTACTTAAAAAGCCAAAGTTGATGGCTGGTTTTTTTAGTTGAACCAGCCGATTTTTAAAAAATAGCAGGTTCATCCCGTTCAAATCGGTTCACATGCATTTTTGGTAAATTAATTGAACCGTGCCTGTTAAGGGTTCGGTTCCCGATTCAACTGACTGAACCGTTCGGTTCTGATAACTATGTGTATAAGTACTTGAGTTTAATATAGAACTAAGCATACGACTTTCATGTATGAAATGCTATATTTTAGTTTATAAATACCATCATACCTTAAAAAAGCAAAAGAAGTATTTAAAAAAATATATGAAATTTAGCCGTGTTCGAGTGTCTTTCGACATTAGAATTCAATGAATCCGACATGGACACACCCGCACTCGACATCCGTATCCGAATCCAAGTAATTTGGCCTTCAGTGTTTGCTTTCTAAAACTGGATATTCTGTGCTTTTGGTCCTATGTGAATCCTGTAGTGCTACTTACAGTTTGACATGTTATAATTTTTCGGAGAATACACTAGTCATCATAATGAAAATACATGAACAATTGGCTGTGCTTTTGGTCCTATGTGAATCCTATAGTGCCACTTACAGTTTGACATGTTATAATTTTTCGGAGAATACACTAGTCATCATAATGAAAATACATTAACAATTGGTGTTCTCAATTGTTAATTAAGCATAATCTCCAGGAAATTAACTGCATCAGGAATTCAATAGTTTCTATTTGTTGCATTCTGTAGTTAATAAGACTTAATGGAACTTAAAATGTATAAGAAGACTACAAAACCCTGATGTTTGTCCAGATCAGCCCACGTGCTGCGGACTTGGGAGAAACCCTTTGCTCACTTCATTTTTGCTAGTCATGTCCGAGGAATTGAACATGGGATATGAGATGGGCATGCACGTTTCTCACCATTTGACTTTCTTGCTTTATTTTATGGAGAATGCTATTCTTCCAAAAAAAAAGTCACATGACAGGTGCCTAGGAAAGGATGAAGAAACTAATCCACCAGTAATATTGGGCTATTGTGGTATCTTCAACACAAGAAAATCCTTAAACATGAACAAAAACAATTTTGGTGTACACGAATGGAAACCAAGGTCTGATCATCTGGAAGCAATTCAAGTGAGATTCACAAGCATTTGTAATAAGTTACTACCTAAGATTAACAAATAACTGGCATCGGATGACTGACAAAGCCCCCCATAGCCTGAGCTGCCAACCCATGGCCGCATCTGTTTGCAGAACAAGGACACCATACAAAAAAGACCAGTTCCTCAAATTAGCTTCCACTTTGATATCTTCCAAAATTGAATTGATCTCCCGCCTACCCATTATATTAGATCCATCAGACTCAACCTCCCAGAACAGAGAACATTGAAGAGTCAAAATCGTGATCGATATAAAGATGGTGTCACCAAATTGTCTGATAACATTCATGAATGAGGTTTTTTGTTTTTTTTTTTAATCATCACAGAGCTAAATAAAACAAATTTAAAGTGCAATCTGTTCATCTACATTTTGCTTTTCTTTTTGGCTATTGTTGGATACCTAATGATACTTTGGATTTCTTTAGTTTCATCCACATACGGAGAACTTTGAATTTTGTTCTTTTTCTCAAAGGTAACTTCGATATAAATCTTGCTGCAAAATCTTGAGTATGGCAGGGAGAAACTGTTTACCTCGCCAGCCTAAGGGTTCCCGAGGTTTCTGTGATGGACCTCAGCCTGTCATGCGCCGAGGACCCAGGCCCCTCCCTCTTCGCCTTGCAGCCCTGGAAGAGGAGCTTGAAATTCAACATAGAGATATTCGGAGGTTTCTTGTTGAGAATAGACATGTGATTGATGAAAACATGATTCTGCCAAGGGAATTAGCAGCTGCAAAGGATGAGATTCATAGATTGGGTCATGTCATTCCCAACCTTCGTGTTGAGCGAGAGGCACAGGCCAGGGAGTTGATTGAGAGAGGATTGAAGCTAGAAGCAGAGCTCCGTACTGCAAAGCCTCTGAGGACGAAGGCTATGCAGTTAAGAGCTGAAGCAAAGAAACTAAATGCTTTAAGGCATGATCTGTCTTCCCAAGTTCAAAGTCTCACAAAGGACATTGGCTCTCCCTCTCACACCCCTTCACCTATATAAAGGGATGCCGGAGTCCACCAGCCCATCAAGGTCTCTCTAGTTCACTACTACTTGATGGACTTGATCAGTCGGTGATTAAAAATATGTTTCGGGTTATCATTGGCCATAAGCATAGGGTCCATTGAATGAATATTTGTACAATATTGAGCAAAATACTTAAAACTATTTATTACTTTCATTGGATGATGTCTTTGTAATCACGCGAGCTGAGCTGTGTAAATAATGCTAATTGGATCCTCCATTCACTTAAGACCATTGAAATTTTATTTTTGAGTGGTCAATATTGAATTTGTCAATCAATGAATTAGGTGTGTGGCACATAATTTTGGACTATATGGATTGTGGGGGCACAACTGTAGAATTGAAGTGTATTCTTATCAGTTATCATTGTCTCCTCCTCCTCCCCCTCCTCTATTTCTCTCTCTTTCTTTTCTTACTTGTTTATTTTATTTTTTATTTTTTGGAGAGAGGGAGTGGGGTTGGTTAATGTCCTTTAGTTCTTTTTATAATGGAGAAAATGCTAATTGTCAAAAAGTTGAGGACTAAGAAGCACTGCCATGTAGAGGAAAAATTCATAGCTATAATAAAGATCATCTAGATGAAATAATTATAGCATCAACATGCATAATTTGACTTCTGCAATCTCAATCGGATAGGAACCAAAAAGACAGATAACAGTATACAAAACAAACAACTAATTTTTTGAATAATAAAGGTTCCAAAACTTTATCTAAAGAAAGCACACCTCAGGAACCATCCATCGATATGTCCCGGTTGCTGTCATAACTCTACTTTGAGCTTTCACTCTGGCAACTCCAAAATCAGCCACCTTAACAACCTGTAATGCAGCATTGTATGAAAATTTTCTCAACATTGCTTGAACTTACTATCTTTGTCAAACTCAATTTGAATGCCTCAATGTCAGAGCAATAGAACTTACGAAGATTTTATGGAGATAGAAAAGGCGGAAATATCATAACGGGAAATCTCGGGGCATTAAATATTTAGGAAGTTAAATTATTCTGCATCTACTGATACCCACTATACATTTCCGAATAGCTAGCTATACCACAAACAGATGTCAACCTACGTTGACATCCAAAACTCATAAAATACGTGACACTACATATCAATATTAACATCTGGACATGTACATAATACTCCTGGTCTCTCTCACAAACAACTGTACATATCCATCACATCTTTATTTATCTATTTATTTTTGTTTGGAATGTGTCAATTAAGTTCTAATTGATGAGATGAGAACTAAGGGAACACAATTTGCATGAACATATGGATGAACACTTCAAGCAACTCCTACCATTTATGCAATGAAGCAGTGGTACGTTATTAGGAACAAGGCAGTGGTACGTCATTAGGAACAAAAGGAAAATTTAAACTAGATGATTTTGCACAGAACCCAACAGGTGCCCAAGGCTACACATGGACTTATGGTGCATATATATATCCATCACTGTCAACTACAAGATGCGGAGGAGGTCTCTTCACATAATAGATGCAGAGAACATGAATGACTATCATCCCAATGAAGAAATTCAGGCCTTTTATCCCTATGTTTAGAAATCCTTGATTTGAGAGGTTTAATCTGCACATTTTTGGAAACAACACTCTACTTGAGCATGATTTGCTAGACTAAAATCAGGTGTAGATACCAAGATAATCACAATACATTTGCCATGGAGGCAAAAAAAAAAAAAAAAAAAGGATCACAATACATTTATTCAGCAGAAAGCTTTGCATAATGGTAGTTTGTATGGACATCATAAAAGTGTATTATGAAAAAAGATCAACCTTTTGAGCAGCCAATCAAGAATCAGAAGCTTTGAGCTTCTTCACCCTATCTATCTGACAGTTGGACAGCTAGCACTATCTCTAAAGTCCAAACTATAGGTGTGGTTTATCGATTAATATGTGGTGACTTAGTTTTAATCTTGAGGTTGTGCTCTTAATTCATATTAGAGATGATAAGCATCAATACTACAAGAATAAAAATACATAGATATTATCTGGCCACGAATTGACAGCAAGCTTAGTAACCAGGAAAGGAAAGTAATGTCTTAGTGAGAGAAACTATTCACATGTTTGAGGGGTAAAAGAAATGGAAACATTTCGCACATTGTAATATAGATGAGTATTTTGGGACACAGAATGAGTACTGCCCTGAGGAAAGAAAAATACAGCATACCAAATGAGCTTCACAGCATTGACAATACATCAGAAGATTGGCAGCTTTCAAGTCTCTGTGAATTATATTATCCTGGTGCAGGTAGTTCATACACTTTGATATATCAATTGCTACTCTTAGTAAAGATGGTAGTTTAAAAGTAGCCTTCTGTTTGTGGAGATAGTCATACACACTTCCACTAGATATATATTCTGCACTCAAAAAATTTTGAAGAACAAGAAACTAATAGTTAATTAACAATAAGAAAAGATTCCAAAAGAGGAAAAGGTTAAACCTTGAAAATCTAAAGCTCCAAAGGAACAAAAAGGAGCCTTCAACTTGCATTACCAGATACATTTATACACTCATAAAAGGATATATACCTGTAAAAACGCACAAGCTTGGAGGTTTGGTACATGCGCCGATGAATTGTACAACATTCCTGAGTCGAACTTTCCTGCGAGTGCCAAAGAGGAGTAACTTAGAATAACTTAAATAGAGTCAGTGAATCGCATAACACCATCAACATTAAGGTTAAAAGCATGATAACTGGATCAATGGGTTGTAACTGAAAATATTGGAATCAATAACATCATAAGGTTGTCTCAGTGCACAAACAGAAGGGGCAGGGAGATTGCACAACAGTTTGATACGGAAATCTACAAAGCCAGTTCACTGCCAACTTTTGGCACATATGATACCCAAAAGGAATACTTTTGGCACATCTGGCAAGAAAAACAACAAGTCGAACCAAAAAGATACAGAGGCACAGACCACTGCTTCAGCACATGACATTACAATTTTTAAAGTCAGCTTTTATTAAAGAAGTACCCACGAAAGGTGCAAATTATGAACACTGGATAAATACAATACTAGGCCCCTACACATTCAAAAATAAGAATTTGGCAAACCTCATAATAAATACTTCTTGGGCAAACTCCTTCTGCAAGTCCGATTTACGCACTCAGGCTTGAGGACTTTGATAGCAACTTCCTGACCACAGTTTGTACCTTTGTATCTGTATCCATCAAAATATTTAACTAACTGAAGACCCCAAACACAATCAGAACAACTGTCTAAGATATAATGAACATACAGATCACCATATGACTCTGATGCAACTTTATTTCCAAATTTCAGAAGTTGAGGATCAATTTCCCAGACATCAGTCTCATCATTAGGTATTTTCAAATGATCAAGTTCACATTTGATCCCTATCTGCTCTAGCTCAACCATAGGATGACGGACAGTGGTCTGGCCAAGACTGCTGCTGCATAGTACCTCAAAATGCCTAGTTAAGAGTCAATCTATTATTGACTATCAAAAACTAGCATAGAGAAGGAAAACACATTCAACACAAATGTATTTGAAGCACAACATGCATCGAGTAAAGTTAAGAAAATTCTACAATGTCCACAGTACACAGAAGGAAGCATGATCTGTTTACCATAAGGATATAAACATTCTACTAAATAATTGGAACAAAAATTATGAAAAGAAAATAACTCATAAGGCCAACCATCAACAACAACGACGTCCAATGAGTACCCATCTATTGTAGAAAAGCATGTGCTTCTTGAATGTTCAGCCCAACCTTAGATAGTAAGCTAGTCAACTGCAGATTTTCTACAAGTCAGTGAACATGTGGTGGCAGCAATGTCTCTTAATCAGGCGACTTTTTGTCAAGAATGTACTACATGTCCTTCATGAGTAAGCTTGGGACATAAGCCACAATTTACTACCTTAAAAGTGTAGCACATTCACTGCTACTATCTTGGCAAACTTATGGAGACATATCCCAGTCTAACTTGGGCATTTCATAAGATAAGTAGGCTGGGACTTTATGTTAGTCCAAAGGTTGAATACTCATTGCAGATTTTAAAGCCATGCCATTCTCTCCATTCTCCAACAATGATTAAATTATGAGCTTCACTCCAAGTTATATTCAACAAAGAGTGTAAATGGAATGCATTTTTATTTCTTTGAATCAATAAATTTACTGCATGAAAACAGATAATTATACTCTATTCAACTATCCTCTTTTATGAAATAATGATTAGCTAGAAAAGGCAAGTTTAAAAATACATGTCCTCTTGAGTCTTGGTGCTAATGACGAGAACGTGGGAACTACCAAAAACAAAATTAGGGTGGGCTATTTTGCATGGAACATGAATATTTTACTGATCAAAGCTACAATAGTAAGCCTTTAACAAGAATTGTAAATGCACAGCTCACAGCCCCATATTGAACCAAATGCATTTACAAAAATAAAGATCATACATCACTTTAATCAATAAATTGGGACAATGTCGCTTAGACCAAGTCTTTCCCTGTTCATAAGAGTAATCCAGCATCTTCAGGTCCATATGAAGGATTGTATTAAAATAAGCAAACACACCAACTACATGACTGAGGAGCCAAGAAGTCACTTGTATATCGGTCTATCTACACATCACTTAAACAACGAACTCGTGAAACCGCAAGTGAAATATAAATCAATAAACCATGTTCACGAATAAAATTCTCCCTCTCACAATATAATTATCTCTCTCCCTTAATTACAATGCAAATAATATGACTTAACCCCTATATTTTTTTTCCCCCTTTTTGTCACGAATTGACAAAGAAGATCCAATGGAATTCATTAAAATGACAACAGGGTAATTAGGATAGAAAGGAATGAATACGACATATGTAGGTGGGATCTTAAACACACCAAAACAAAATAAAATAAAATAAGCTGTGATTATGCAAATTATCACAGTCTCAATAGTATCAATGCACAAGATCATATAAATCAAATAGTGCTCATAGGTTACTAGAACTTGATACATAAACTAACGCGAATTCTAGACTCTTTATCTCAAGATGACCAGATTCATAAAAATAACCGAAGTGGATATATACGGTGAACTCACAAATACGAGACTTGAGTATAAAACAATAGTAGCAATGAATATTAATAAGATTATTCAAATTTCAGATCAATTCACACTACTAGAAGTCAAACCAATCATATTTGTAGGATATTCAATGAAAACTCTCCTCAATCTGATAATGCCAACCACATTCATCATTTTTCCTTTTCTTTTTTTTCTTCACCACAAGTAAGAATTTTTTTGTTCTTGCAATCACGTGGTGGCTTTCACACTATTGAATATGGTAGCCCTTTTTACGATTTTACCTAGAGGGTGCATATTTTGATATACATCCACAGTGACTTTCACACATACTCATAGGTAGCCCTTTCCATCATGCACTTTTTTTTTTTTTTTCTTTTTTTTCTTCACCGCAAGCATGAGGGAGTAATGAAGGAGATGGGAAACATGATTTTTGGTCAATCTAGTATGCGATTTTTCCTTAGAACATGAGAATAATTCAAACTAATAAAACAAACATACATGTTTCAATCAAGTCCATCACACCAAGTATGCACGGTGAGCACTAGGATTATAGTCATGAAAAACATCACTCAAAACTAAGAGTAAAGAAATAAGCCTTAGTTATGTACACTAGTTTTAGACTAACGCTATCTACATTATTCTCATCATATAAAATTAAGCATAAATGCCATGAACTCCTTAAATATGCATAAATCACAAAAAATCTTTTTGGTATTTCCTTTATTTTTTAAAAACAAAATAAAATATAAAAAAATATGATCATAGCAATAGAACAAATGAATAAGAATTAAAAAAAACTTTCTATGTGCGTAGATCTCCAAATAATGAAGGTAAGGATGTCAGTATCATCAATGAGAAATAATGATAAAAATAGTGGTGCATTGAACAACTAAACAAAAGAAAGGATTATCATACAAGTTAAAGTACAAACCAACATTGTAAAATTGGTAGTTTTGATTCCCTCAAGATCTTCATCAATTGGTACTTCTTCTGCTACAATCTTCCCTAATCTGGGGTCTTTACAGTTCATATTGTCTAGATTTGTAAAAAATATATATGATTTATTGCTTGCATGCCTTAACAAATTTGATAAATTGTTATTCATGTCTGCCTATACAACAATAATATAGTTAGTTTCAAATTTAAATATCTTTTGGGTATTTGGGAAATTGTCAATTTTCTTTGACTTGCATGTTTTGTTCATGAGAATTTACCTCATCTTTGGACTTCATGAATTCAGATATTGGACATCCGATAATTATTTCTGCTGCTTCAAATAATGTGACATATAGTTGCCTTTCTCCATCTCCAACTGTAACCTGCATCAAGTATCTAATATTTTAAAGAAAACATTGAAATTAGAACGCGGGATTTTATCATTCCCCAAATGAAATAAGTATAATTTCAATTTGTTTAGCAGTATCACATACCTTGGGTGATGTTCCAAATTTGGTTTGACACATTTAGTGCATTCTGCCCCTTTTTCAGTTGGAATAACTTTCTTCTTACATACTTTGCATGCTGTATACCAAGGTTGGTCCATATTGGCAATCCGGATAATTCTTTCTTTAAAGGCGCAATATGTATTCTAAATGATTTGGTATATCATGTTATAATATGTTTTTTCTGGAATTCAACACTTCTAACTTCATGCTATTAATAATTGATTGTGTACCTCAAAATCAAGGAATGATCGTTCAAGCAAATCTTCTATTGTGACTTGTTCTGCATTCTTCTTATTTGTTCTCCACAACATTGTATTTGGTTTGTCTTCTTGTGTATTGTTGTTGGACCTGTAGATTATTGCAAGCTAAGTAATAATTTGAAAGTATATAGACAATGAGAATTTGTTCTTTGTGTACACCAGTCAATAATAGTATCAACTTCTGGTATTGTTAGGTTTATCTAAAGTGTCGTTATTGAGATTGTAGACATGGATAATACACATGATCCAAGATACTTGTTTAGTCTATATTGCATGTGAAAATTGTATTATTTGAATATTAGTATATATATTTAGATGTACCTGCATATGATGATACCCTTACTTTTGATGCTGCAACAACTGGCCTTTCTTTGGCCATCTCTTCCAAGAGTACTCCTTCATTTTTTGCTACATCCCCCCATAATGTGAGAATAACAGATTCAAAGTTGCAAAAATGAGAAAGTGTGATTTTAATGTGATTTACAATTAGTAACTTTTTCATATACACACCTTGAATTTAGAAGCTTGATATTTCGCATCATTGTTGTCCCAGTAGCTCCTATTTTTTTAACCATTGAAGGAGCCCCAACACTGAAAACAATGCCAAGTATATCTGACAAGAAAGTTAAAAGTGACATTGTAGGCTTGTTAGTATTAATTAATGATAAAGTAATTAATCATTTGAGCCATAGTTTTTTGCTACTCTTTTATAGTATGATGGTTTTTTTTTTTTTTTTTTTTTTTTTGCATTAAATCCAACAAAGGGGTTGTTTGATGTCCTTGAATGGAGCAAAATCATAGCAGAGTCTATCCAACTTTATGTTTGCTTTGGCTTCCTCTACTCTTGTTTGAATAGATAGTGTCAGTTCAACTTCCTTTTGGACACTTGCAAACTTAGGGTTCACTGGTTTAACAAGGCCATTAGAAATAAAATATGTCATGTCTTTTAGAAACCATTGTTCAAGCACGTCGATGAGTTCATTAAATATCACTGCTTGTATTCTTGTGCCCAAATAATTGAAAGAAAAAGTTGTATTAAACTAAAATGAAAAATGAATAATGGAGGAGCTGATTTATTTTTCATATTATTGCTAAGGAGAAATATATTTTTTTATTAAAGACATATGTTTACTTACCTGTTCATCCATTCAGATAATTTTTCACATAGTTCCGGATCCTTTTGATGCGCTATATGATTCCACCATCCTTCTTCTTAGGACAACTGATTTTATTGGCCAATCTCTATCACAAGGTAGAAGTTCATTGATGAGGATGAAGCCTTTTGAATCATATTCTTTTTCCTGCTTTACTCCTACAAATATAATATTGAATATCATATGAATAACATATAATTCGGGAATGCGACACATAATGTCAAATATAGATAACAAATAATTGGAATATACTATATTTGAAAAATAAATAATGATTTACTTTAGTTTAGATGGCATATTAAGTTTTTTTTTTAAAACAGTTGGATATATATGAGAAAATTGAATTGATGGACACTCTTCTAAATGAAAAAGGTAAAATGAATAAATCTCTTCATATATATGGTGTTTCACAATCAAGATCTTCTGTTGTTTGTGTACTTGGGAGTTGAGATGGATCTGAATGGACTTGAGATGTGTTGAGATTTGAGTTGGTATGTGATCTTTTGTGAGGCCCCTTATATTTCGAACATCCAACTCTTGTCATGGTATTTGTCATTTTGCTATCGTATGTGAGTTCTTGAATGTTTTCTTCTTTTTCAGAAGTTGATAGCCTAGCTTGTATAACTCGGTACGCCTTTTTGTTTCGGTTACTAGCTACAAATTATATAAAGTATATACTTAGTCTAAAACTACACTAAAATTAAATTCTAGGTGTTTTAATATTTGACACAATTAAATATCAACTATGAAAAGTTAAAAATGATTATATATACCTTGAACTTCAAATGTATATTCTTGCTTTGCTTTAGTTCCAATAGTAGAAACAAGTTCTGAAGCTTTAACTTCTGTTGTTGTATCGTCAGTCAACATTGTTAGATTTCCCAGATTGCTCTTTTTTCCCATTTTTCAATAGACTTTTTGGAATGAGTGAAGTTTTCTCTTAATCAAAAGTTGCACTGCCAACGAAGTAAACTCATTTATATACGCTTGAGCAACATAAATGCAATTCTATTTTATTTGTTCATTCAAAACGACATTACGAAAATCATTATATCCATCTGAAATCATTGTTTAATTACACCACCATGTTATTATGATTTACTGAAATGTATCCTACAGAGAGTTTCAATTCGACAAATATACAAATTGCCTTAAGTTATCCTTCATGTATTTCTGAGATTAAAAATTGTTGCAGGTTCATGATGTTGGAATTTTGATGCATGGAGGGCTTGTTCTAGGAAGATATAGAGTAACATGCAAAGCAATCTTGAGAATTTTTTTTCTTTCTGCTGGGCAGATGTGCCATGTGTTTTTCTTTTCTTTTTCTTCCACTCATATTTACTTTCCATCGTATTAAATTATACATAATTTTATTTCTAGTGTTTCATGCGCAGAAAAAAATATGAACGAACATACTATTTCCATCGTATTAAATTATAGATAATTTAATTTCTTGTCTTGAGGACATCATACCCAAAAGACGTGGAAAAAAAATTGAACACTAAGAAAACAGAAACAGTATGAGAATAATAAATTGGAAACCAAGCAGACATAGGTTATGCTTGGATCAATGATTTGGTGAGAGAAAAGTAAGAGGACATGCATATGAAATTACATGTTATGTTTGCTTGTTAGAGAAAATGGAGGGTGAAAGAATATTAAAAAAAAACAACTATATCATTTTAACTTGTTCAAGTTTCCCTATCCTTTTCCTTTGTAAAATTTGTATTCCAAATACAGCAATGACAAAAGAGAAAATGGAAACCTATTGGGACTCATAGATTTCTGTAGAGGAACCAAATCCTCTTTTATTAAAAATTGTGAAGGATGAGTTACTGTTTTTTTTTTTTAGTGTTGCTCCATAAAATTGCAAGTAAACCAAAGAGAGTAAGAGTATAAACTTCTGAATATTTATACTGTTAGCATCTCAGGCTTGTAGAAAAATATTCTAACAATTGTATATACAATGGAAATGGATAGAATGTTTACCTTAATAGGGATAAAGTTAATGCTTATCTCCGAAGTGCAAATACTAACGTATGTGATGGAGGAATTCTTTTGTCTTATATAGATGGGAACAAGAGGTGTTGGAGGAACGAAAAGTCACGGCTCTTTTCAAATCCCATCGTTCAGTTGAAATTGGGATGTAAACCGTTTTTCTTGGAGTTGTTCAAATATTTTTCTAATGGTATTGTATTTTTTTTTAATTATTAATAATGATTATGTTTAAAGGCTACTCCATCCATAGATATGGAATGTAGGTGTAGTTCATGTCGTACCTGAACCCATTAATTTTATTATTTATGTGTGTTTTTAAATTTTATATTATTTTAATGTGCGTTTGAGTGAAGTTGATCAATTAAAAGTCATGTTGTAACTTAAATCTATAGGGTGAGACACATAAGATTATTTTTTATGTATATCATTTTATATATACAAAACACACACACCCATATACACACACACCCAACGGGTAGAGAGAGAGAGAGGGAGGAGAAGAAGAGGAAGAAGAAGGAGAAGAGGAGCTTGGAGAGCTTCAACCCAAACCAAGAGAGGCTATTTGAAGACTTGGACAAGCTTAAGAAAGGTAAGGTTTCATTCTCTCTCTAAAATTGTATATATATGTGTATCTATCTTGGTGGATTGTGTTGGATTTTTGCATATATGTATCTAGAGGTGTTGTTGTTGAGTTTAGGGGACCCCTTGGGTCTCAATTAATTGATTTAGAGAGCGTGAAGCTCATTTGTTGAAGATTGGGAGTGGTGGATTGAAAATCTCTAAATATGTGAAATGTTAGGGTTTTGAATTCTTTCTTTAGATTCCTTTGTTTTGATTGTTCTTTCTCCCCCCATTTTAAGTTGTTATCATTCTTGTGGGCTAATCTTTGAGCCCTAAGAGTATTAAGAAGGTTTGATTGTGTTTGGAGGAGTTTTGGGTGAGTTTTGAAGTTTTGGATCGAACTTTGGTTGCTGCCCAGAACTAGGCGTTCAAACGCCCAATTTGGCATTCGAACGGTATGGGGAAGAAGATTGGGCGTTCGAACTCCCCCGGGGGGTGTTTGAACGATCAAAGAAGGTGTTTTCCATTTTTTTGCCTGGAGTTTGAACGGCCATTGGGGTGTTCGAACTCCTAGTTCATTTTGACTGGCATTCGAACTCCCCAGTTCGGCGTTCGAACGGCCTACTAGTTTCAGCACTGTTTAGTAAAACGGGCATAACTTTCTCTAAAAAACTCGGATTGATACATCGTTTGAAGCGTTAGAAAGTAGACTCATAGACCTTTGTACCAAGATAAAGTTTGTTCTCTAATTCCTTATATATTGAGAGAGATGGAAGTTTAAATTTGACCCAAAACTATACCAAAAACCTTGTTTTTCTAAAGTGTTACCCCGTCCTTCGTGAGACCTAACTTCTTTATCCGAAATGTGTTTTTGATCTATGTCCTATTAAATTAAAGGCCTTTAAGCCTATTTTCAAATGGAATTAGCCTTGAGTGTGAACTTATCTTTGAGTGGTGGTTGGGATGCGATGAAGGAGTCGACATCCCGGCTTTTATGTTCAAACCTCAACTTTATGTTCTCGTTTTACGTTAGGGCTTTGTCCTAGAGTTCAGCCTCGTTCTCCTGTTGAGAGAGTGGGGTGTTGATGAATCGAGGTTGAGGGAGTTATGTGCTTAGTCTCAGTTTATGTGTTATTACCTTGCCTTAGCATTGTGTATTGATGTTCAATGTTTTTATGTGAATTATGTGTAAGAGCACCTTGCTTAGCACCCGTTCAGTTGGATAGAGGTGAGTAACGATATTTCATGAGTAAGACCTATTACTCTCCAAATGCTTTCAAGTTCAATTACGTTTCATGTATTTTTTTCCATTTATTTCAATGTATCAATAATTACGCTCAGGTATGAATGTCATGCTTTGAATTATTTATGAACCTTACCTATGATATGAATTACAACCTATGGATTAGAACATTCACATAAAATAGATGTAAGATTCCTAACGTACGACTCTAACTTAAGGTCTTTTCGTGACAAGACTTTAATCTAGCCCGATAGTCCTAAGATGGGGCACGTGAAATAAACCATTGACATGTAAGGTCTTTTGTGGTAAGACCATAAACTAGCAACTATGGTCCTAAGTAGGGGACACGAAATAATCTATCACCATGTTAGGAGACGTCCTTGGGCTTAAAAGTATAGATGTGACCTTTATGGTTACTATAACTGAGCATAGCTCTTATAATTGATTTAAAAAGCCTATGTGTGACCTTTACGGTTATTATATCTAAGCCTAGCTCTTATGATTGGCCTAAAGCACTCTACGTGCTAATGACTAAGTGTAGCTCTTAATGACTAAGCCTCTTTTCTTTTCTTTTTTGCTGACGGGGGGAACCCGCCCGGTTTATCGCCAGGGTCAACCCCCGGTGTAGTCGACCGGTAAACCACCTTGAGCCCACGCAATACCCCGCTAACCACGTGGTCCGTTTAAGACGCAAGGCTTATGCCTTGGGCGGGTGGCCCCAAGAATCAATCCCATGACCTTCAAGTGGGGAGTAGTTCCACTTAGCCATCAAGGACAACCCTTAGGGTTTAATGACTAAGTCTCGTCTCACCATTGAGCCCTACTCTCATGATTGGCTTAAAGCACTTTATGTTGCTAATGACTAAACGTAGCTCTTAATGACTAAGCCTAGCTCTCATGATTGGCCTAAAGTAGTTCCACTTAGCCATCAAGGACAACCCTTAGGGATTAATGACTAAGTCTCGTCTCACCATTGAGCCCTACTCTCATGATTGGCTTAAAGCACTTTATGTTGCTAATGACTAAACGTAGCTCTTAATGACTAAGCCTAGCTCTCATGATTGGCCTAAAGAACCTATGCTGACCTTCATGATTACTATGTTGGCCTAAAGAGTCTATGCGTGACCTTCATGGTTACTATGCACTAGGTTGGCCTAAAGAGTCTTACGCGTGACCCTTGTGGTTACTATGATGCCTAATACCAAAAAGACCTCTTAAGTAGGGTGAAGTGAGGGATATGTTGGCCTAATGTAAAGACATGACACACTTATGTTCTAGAATGAAAAATATAATTTGTTTGAATGCTTCACAACAAGTCACGCATGTTCCCACAAGTATTAATTTTATAGTGTATCGCTTCCTTTCAAGACACTATAATATGCCTTATAGTATCATGTCATGGTATGTTATGACAGCTATGTTATGCTTTACGAGGTCATGTTATGTGTTATGTCTCACTCCTATGATATTATGATCGAAATGTTATGGTATTCCAATATAATACTTATGCTATCTACCTTTCAAAGGCTAAGCTTTATAAGTTACTAAGAATGGTAATTTTCGATGTGTCCTATATTATACGGCAAACCAAGATGTACGCTTACAAGATATGGTATGTCATGCTCATGATAAGTTATGTCACACTCTAATAGTTCATGCTACAACATGCCTGCCTCTTTTCTTCAACGTTATATTTTAGAAATGATGAAATGTTTTAATACAAAAACCTATGCTAAATGTGTCTTTAAGATTATACTTATACATTTCTAAGTTCATGCCACGTATACATAAAGTACCTATATTGTCATGTACATTAAATATAAATGTAATCTATGATATTTTATGCTTATACAGTATTGTTATTTACTAAGCATTAGCTTACATTTTCTAAAAATATTTTCAGGTGACCAAACTAAAAGGCCTTGAGAGAGGCCCATTACGTGGATATTTGGACTGCGGCTCACAGGCTTTATGTTATGTACTGAGATAGGGGTTGGACCCTAATGTTTTGTAATATTACAATATTATAATTGTGGTGGCCTTTGACAGGCCCATCTTATGGAATGTTTATGTTTTGAAGACTAGACACTGCTCTGCTATGTATGACACACGTTCTACTTTATGTTTATAAAGTTTTAATTCTGCAATTATGTATCTTTTAAATGATAAATGCACGGGTGTTCAACCGGGTTATGTAATGCGGCCTTAGGTAGCCATGCTACTGGCCGGTCATGCACCCTAAATCCATATAGGCCGGGTTACAGGGCGTGACAGTTCATACTTCATAGTATATCTTAACAATACATTTATAGGTTTTATTCAGAATGTACATTATGCAGGCAAGTTCGAGCTTACACTATAAAATAGATCTCATCAGGCCTGAAAATGAATTCCATGCCCGTCCAAAATAAAATTCAAGTCTCTCAAGCTCACCCATCTAACCCAATAAAAATTATAATAAAAAATTTAAAACCACAAATCGAACATTAAGGATGTGATACATAAATTGTTGTATGTGTGACACTTATACCAATTATATCCCTATTTTTTTTCCTTCTAATTATATATATTGGTCAAGTGTTCTTCTCAATTTTGTTTGAATGAGCATGTACTTTTACACTCGGTAGATGATAATAGATGGAGGGAGCGGACCCCAGGCCCCAAGCCTTTACGACCATGCCAATGTTAATATATTATATTTATGTCATCCCAATAATTTCATTCTATCATAATCATTTAGCAGGATTAAATAACGTTACATGCAAATTTAAGTAATTCGAAAACAAGATGAACGGGTTCTATATGGCAATGTGTAAGCACCCCATTTTTGCCCGCTCGGCAATCTCCGGCCCGACTGGACTCATTTTCACACATCACATGCATATTCAGACTCTAACCTGACTTCTAAACTCCAATTTAGTTCACAGGTTGCTTCTTGGGCCCGTAGGGCCCATTTGAAGCTAAATGACCATTTTGTCCCTAGGCATCCAAACGCCCCGGGAACCACACCGGCTCTGGGTATCAAGCCGGTAACTTCCCGAGAATGCTTCCTATAGTATTCTCAACCTTTCTTTATCTTTTCGGATCATTCCGAGTCAGTTTCGGCAAACCCAGTGCGAAATGACCGTTTTGCCCCTAATGGGCCGGTCGTCTTTTTCAACCACACCGGCTTTGCGTATCAAACTGGTAGCCTTTGGGAACATTCTAAATAATGTTTCCAAATCTCGAGTCTTTTTTCGGGACATTTCGGGTCCATCCCGGCAGTTTTCCGGCCCGGTTGACCGTTTTGCCCCTAATGGCCCGGCTAACCCTTCTAACAAATCCTGTCATCATTTTTCAAGTCCTTTGTCCCTGAGACATTATTTCAAGGGTTTCTGTCCCTTTCCGGCTCTGCGGGTCATTCCCGGCCCCTTCAATTCATTCCCGGACTTTCCGGAGTCACTCCTAGTGAAGCTAGGCTAAAAATTGCATGGTAGTCACTAGTACAGACGCCCAAATCTTCTAAAGATACGTTGCTTACCGACCTTAAACATTTCCTAAATGGTTGGCGCCACTCCTAGTGGCGCCAGTGCAATTTTTGGCCGGGCGCCACTACAACAGGCACCAGTGCATTCCTCTCTCTATAAATACAAAGCCTCTTCCAGCGTGAAAAAGGTCCGCAAACTCAATCTAAAAACCCTAATATTTGATATACAGAGCTCGAACACTCCCCAAACCCTAGCTTCTCTAGGTTTTCCAAACCCTAGTCACCATACACCAAACCTCAGCCTCGTATACACTCATACACACTCCTATACACTTATACACTAGCCTCCAACCCTCCATTGAAGACTTGGATTGCTGCAACTCGAAGCTCTCGAAGACCAAGACAAAGCTCTCGAAAACTGAAGTGAAGACCGAAGAAAAAGCAAGAAAGCAAGGCACGCAAAGCAAAGTGAAATAAACAAGACAAGGTAGGCTTTCTCTTTAAGTTTCTGCACTTCACCCTCTCTCTTCTCTCTCCTAACCCACTTGGGTTTTCTCTATTTTAATCCCCCATCTCTTTCCTCCCCTTTCTTGGCATGCTTGAAATAAGGGAATTTTCGGTCCATGTATAGGATTGGACTATTGGAGGGTCACCGTGTCGGGGGTTTTTTTTTAGTCTAACCGGAGACCACGTGGGTTTAGCCCCCTTGATTATGTGGTGAAGCCTTAACCTTGTATGTTCACGACCCCAATTTGCATTGTGCATATCATTATCTTGCATTCTTTCAAAAATCGTTTTTGAACTCACTTTCAAAACTTGCATTAAACTTGTTTTCAAAATTGCATCAAAATCTCCTTTTTCAAAACTTGTTTTCAAAATCACAATCCTAGGGTGATTCTAGCCTTTCCATGGCTAGGGTTGCTTTAGGAAAGTGTTATATTTAAGTGACCAACATTGTCCATATTTTCAACTTCTTGTTGTTTTCAAAACCACTTTCTTAAAGTGGTTCTAACCTTCTTATGGTTAGAATCGCTTTAGGAAAGTGAGACGTTTTTATATTTCACAAAATCTCTTCTCAAAAATCTCTTTCTAAAACCCTCTTTTTCAACATGCTTTCTAAAAGCTCTTCTTTCCAAAATTGTTTTCAAAAGTTCCCTCTAAAAATCTATTTTTCAAAAACTCTTTTTCAACTCCTTTCCAAAACACTCTTTTCAAAATTCCTTTCCTAAAAATGCTCCCTAGGTTTCCTTCTTAGAAAAATTTCTTTTTAAATCTCTTTCCTAAAAACTCTTTCTAACAATCCCCTTCCAAAAACTCTCTCTCTTCAAATTCACTCTCTAAAAACTCTTCACTAAAAATCTTTCCAAAACTCTCTCTTTAAAACTCATTTTCTAGAAATTCCTCTCTAGGATTTCTTTTCAAAAACTTGTTTCTAAAGAACACACTTTCCAAAAAAATTCTTTCCTTAGAGCCTAAGTCAAGCCCTAGAGTCAACAATTAGGAAACCTTAATTTTCTTTCCAAAAGCATGATTTTCAATCTTGCGTTAAAACTTAGGTTTCCAAAATCTTTTATTTCACATCAAAACTATACATATTTCCAAAACCTATTTTCTACGTCAAAATTATAGTTTTCCAGATCTAGGGTTTCTAAAAACTTCCCTTCCCAAATCCATGCCAAATCCAATCTTCCCTTTAGGACACCAAATCCAATCTCCCGTTTAGGAAACTAGATCCAATCCTCCGTTTTTTGATACAAAATCAAAATTTCTCTTTTACAAACAAAATCCAATCCCTTCCTAATCCAAATATTTCCTAATTCAACTCTTTCCTAATCTTCTACTTTCCTAAATCTTAAGTTTCCAAAACTTGAACATAAAAATTTTTTCTAAAATTCTAAAATTCAAATCTTTCCTAATTCAACCTTTTCCTAATTCTACCCCTTTTTAAATCTTAACTTTCCAAATCTAAGTTTTCAAATCTTTCCTAAACTCAAACATTTCCTAATCTCAAGATTTTCTAAAACTCAAACTTTAAAACCTTCTAAATCCTAAACTTTCTCAATTCGAAACTTTCAAATTCCAAAATTTTCTAAGTTCTAAACTTTCCTAAACTTCAAATCTTTTGAAGTCTAAACCTTTTCTCATTCCAACCTTTCTTAATTCCACATCCTTTCCAAACTTTAACTCCCAAATCTAGATTTTCAAATTTTTCGAAAACTTAAACTTTGAATCTTCCAAAAATTCTAAAGCTTTCTAAATTCGAATCTTTCTAAAATTCTAAACTGTCCAAATTCAAAACTTTCTTAAGTTAAAACTTTTCAAATTCTAAACATTTCTTAAACTAAACTTTTCCCAAGTCAAAACATTTCTAAATTTGACACTTTCCTATTTTAAAACCTTTCTTAAAATAAAACTTTCCTAATTCCAAACCTTCCTAAGTTGAAACTTTCCTAATTCCAAAACTTTCCTAAGTTGAAACTTTCCTAATGTGAAAACTTTCCTAAATCTAAAATTTTCCTAAGTTGAAATTTTCCTAAATCAACATCTTTCCTGATTCCAAGTTTCCTAATCTTCCAAGTCCAATATTCAAGTTAATTCTTTTCTAAAATCTTTTCAAGTCAAATCTAATCTTTCTTTTCTAAGTTCTTAAGTCTAGGTTTCCTAAAACCAAGTTTTCCAAAGTCAAATCTTTCAAATCTTCCAATCAAAGTTCAATCTCTCAATCTTCCAATCCAATTTCTAATTCAATTTCTTTTTTCCAATCATATCTTCTATTTTCAATCGGACTTTTATCCGAACTACGACTGACCTAATTCCTCCAAAAGGATACGTAGGCAACCCTCATGGGTGCAGTCACAACATTTTTCAAGTTTCTATTTCCACAAAATTTTTTCAAATCTCCAATCTATTTTCAAACTTTCAATTCCAAATTTCTATTTCCAAATCTCTATTTTCAATTTCCAAAACCTTCTTTCCAAATTCAAACTTCTATCTCTTTCTTTTCAAATCAAATCAATTTCTTTTCAAATCTATTTTTCAATTCTCTTTTCTTGCACTTGCATATCATGCATCATGTTAAATTTCCTTTTAAACATTCATTTTTCTAAAGTGGATAGGATTGAACATTTGTTAGTTGAAGACTCTTATAGGTGAATCTAGGGTAGATTGACATGTAGATACCGCAAGGGCGAGGTAAGGTAATAGCTTAGTGTGTCTTCCCTACACGTAACCAACCTCCGAACCTAGATCACTGTTTTCAAAAGATCAAAAGGAGTTATTTTTCTAAAAAATGGCTTAATATTTTCTAAAGGTTGCCAAACAACCTGTTTTCTTAAAAACCCTCTCTTGAGAAAGTATTTTCAAAATCATTTTCAAAAACCCTAGTTGTAGTTTTCGGATTATGCTTAATTTTTAGATGACCTAACTCACCTTAATCAAGTTAGGTGGTGACTCCAAATCTTTTTCCAAAAACCCTTTATTCAAATCAATTTTCGATTCAACCCCAAGGGTTGTCCTAGATGGCTAAGTGGAACTACTCCCCAATTGGAGGTCATGGGATTGATTCTTGGGGCCACCCGCCCAAGGCGTAAGCCTTGTGTCTTAAACGGACCACGTGGTTAGCGGAGTATTACGTGGGCCCGGGGTGGTTTACCGGTTGACTACACCGAGAGTTGACCCTGGCGATAAACCGGGCAGGTTCCCCTTGTCAGCAAAAAAAAATCAATTTTCGATTCAAATCTAATCGCACTCATTCTTCTAGGAGAGTGACTTCTAATGAGAGAGTACAATGTTTTTTCTGCTTGTGTATGTATTCCTTGATTGCGAAAAATATGGGCGCGACACAATGGGATTGCATAAAGTTTTCGTTGTTTTTGTTTTCTCAAAAATTGTTTGTTGGAGAAATGAACGTTGATGAATGGATGAACCATTGAATAAAAAATTCATCAAGTCAATTTGGAAGACTTACACTAAACTTATATAGAGATTTTCTATTTTCAAGGACTTCAAAAAGTGGTAGTCACATAAGTCTAATTAGGAAATATAGCACAGCTTAATCCTGATTGTTTAAGAAAAATCATCACTCTACCGTGTGAAAAGACCGTCTAATTCTAATGATCTCATTGATGGTAAACCAAAGGAAAAATACCAAACGGTAACTAATTTGAGAAATTCATTTACTCGCATCTAAAAAATCATACTGGTTGAATTTCCAATTGTAAAGATGTGTTAACCTATTGCATTCCAATGACAATGTCAAGGTTAACCAACTTGAAGCCTTAAAAATTAATGTGCATTAGGTATTGCCTAAAAAAGAGGTTATTATTTTAGTTTTATATCCGATACTTTTGATTTTTATGATGCTCCAGGTCATGATGAAGATATTTAAATTGATGAAGCCTATTTACAACATTTTTTTGTGGTTACTAACATGATGAAAACTTTCTACAGAGACCCATTGGAAAAATCAGAGACTGTACATTTTTAAAATACACTAATTTATATATTAGACTCATCAGAATTTTATTTGTATTTAAGATTTCATCACAAGGAAAAATAAAAAATGTTGTTACCTCAGGCATACTAGAAAAAGGGAAGAGTTTGATACTGTATGTGTCACATTTAACATTTGATGATAAAAAAAAATTAAAAAAAAAAAAAAGCTGTGTGATTATAAGTTGCTAAGTATAAATGTTCCTAAACATTCAATATTCCTCTGCCTTTGAAGGTACTCTATATATGTTCTTGAACATGTCTTCATATTACAGTACATTAGCATATGTGATTGTTTGTTCTCCTCCAACACAGCTCTGTGATGCCCATGAACTAACCTAAAGCGTAATCTGGTGACTCTGCTTCTCAATGTCAACCTCGTTGAAACAAAGTGTAGCACATCTACTATCATGGTTTTTAGAGCCTTCTCTAATTTGTCACAATGCTTAACATCCAGGTGGGCTTTCTCTACCCTACACATCTTGTCATATGTCACCATATCTGTGTTACTGATAGATTTATGCACAGCACCAGGCATTCTATTGCATTCATGCTGTTATGTGGTTGTCGTAGCTTAAGGAATGAGACTTTTGTCTATAAAGAAACCTGGTTGTTTAGGTCCAGGCAAAGTCACCCATTCAATATCGAATGTGAAAAGTACAGGTTAGGCTGTGTGGTTATAGACTTGCATAAACACAAAATTTGGGCTAAGATAAAAAGTTGTAATAAAATGTATCATTATCTGGTGTAAATCTTTTTAGCTTAGGTCTATAGCCATGTAGGATATGATGTAGAAAAAGAAATCCGTTCAAACAAGAAAATAGTTTGAATCTCACCTTGATTTGGTGGAAACCTTCAAAGGATGTTGTACAACAGGCCTGGTTGAAGTGCCGGCTGGAGAACACCTTCTTTATATTGACTGCCTCGAACGTGTGCTTTGTGAGCAATCACATCTAAAGACTCTATCTAGTCTCCAAACATTATTGATGAAGGCAGAGTAAAATAACTTGCTTTAGATATGAGGGTATTACCCCCATTGAATTCCTGGCTTGAGCTTGAACACCTTCTCTGCCATCATAAATTTAAAAAAGCTTTGAGATGCAAAATGCAACATGGCTTTCTCCTGTTTTGCAGACTCTTGTAATATTTTGATCTATGTCAAATTTTTTCATAGGATAGCCTACTTTAACATGCTTGACCATGTGAAAGATTGTTCTAAAGCAAATCTATGTCAAACCAATCACATTATTAAAGGAAAAAACCAACAGTTCAAAAGACAAAAAAAATTAAAAAAAACATGTTTAGTATGACACCATAATCTGGGTTTTAATATCACTGCTTCTGGTTTCAAATGTTTTTCATGTTCTCTTGAAGTTTGGATATTTGATTTACACCTCCTTATAACTTGCTAATAATTAACTAATCAGCGCTGACACATCTAAAAATGAATCCTCCGTGTGTATGATTTTTTTTCTTTTTCTGCTGCAGAGATAAGTGACAATGCAAGGGAAAAACAGATGAAGGTTTTATGAATAATAAACGAAAAACTCTGCATATTTGAAATATAATGAGTGGAATACAAGAAAAGTTGGATTTAGAAAGCTGGGAACCAGGTTATCCCTTCATATGCTGCAGATATGCTGCCAAAGACAGAAAACCGGGTGACTTGTAATCGCTACTTAGTGCTTTTAAGCTATAACTGTGTTGGTTATATAATCTCTTTACCTCTTAAGTGGTTACTTGACCTTGTTTTTGTTTTGGCCCACAGAAATTATTTACTGAAGGTTCCAATATAGCTGCAAAACCTGATTTACACACCCAATGGTAAGTCCAGTCCTCTCAAGTTAATTATTTCAGATTTTAAACAGATCATGTCTCAAGGTTAACATAGTTTTAAACAGATCATTTCTTAAGGTTAACATAATAATTTTTTCAACAAATACCCGTATAAATGACATACCAAAGTTGGTCAAACATGTGAATCTGTTAAGCCCATATGAAAATTTATGGAATTTCTACATGGATCAGAAAGTTAAGGTACAAGTTCAGGTACTTGGTGATAATCACAATTTTCAAACAAATATAATGCTTATCAGAATTGATATGTTTGCCGGTTGTACTTGAGCTCGGCTAAATATGCCTCCTCCTTGAGATGCTTGGCTTGAATAGAAAAAGAAGACTCATTCATTCACTATACTGTCTTCTCGAAATGACTTTCTAGAAATGGATCCAAAGTACCAGTAATGGGAGGGGCCTACGGTATCAAAGAAACATAATTCAATCCAAACCCTTTCCCGAACACATAGAGGAAGCATTGTAAAATAGGGTCACTTGACTTTGGAACCTTACCTAGCTCTACATTGAGAACTACTCACTTGGGAGCTTTGATTTCATTGTAGATTTATGAATCAACAATGAAAACACCAAAAAATCACTTGACGATAATTAAGTTTACGAATAATTCAATGATGACCAATATAAAACATCTTCCACAATCAATACCAGGGAAATAAAATATAGCTATCCAAAATATTTTGAAGTAAAAGAGTGGAATATATAAAATGACCAAGAACTTTTCAGATTCGAACAAGATAAAAAATAAAAATAGAACGGAATGACTGTGAAATAAATGAAAATTGTTATAAGATCTAAGTCAACAGGAATGCACCCAAATTCTGGAGTCAAATTGATGTTAAACACCTTCAGGTCAAAAGGAAAGTTGAAGCTATACCCTTTTTCTTTTCAAGAGACAGACAGTGTGAATAGAAACTTCCAGTTATGTGTGGAACTATATAGAACTTCGGACTGAGGTTAAAGCAGTACTCCCTCTATTTTTCTCTCACTTTGCTAGCGCCTTCTATGCTCAACTGTCATTTGATATACATGTTGCCCATTCCTAAAATCTGTCAAAAACATATGAAATATATTTTGTGTTATTTAAGATTTTTAAAAAGTGACAATGATGGTCCACTAAGATGTAACTGAAGCTAGCACTGGTGCATCTAAACACAACAGAAGAGTATTTTTTTCTTAATAACTAACATTATACAATATTGTTGACAATGTACGCTCACAACATATTATGTATTCAACTGCAAAAAATTGTTGTTTTTGTAATTAATACAGACAAATAGAGAAGGATGGTAACATAGTATTTAAGTAGAAAAAGAAGAACGTTGAATATTTATGATACCTTCCGCAGCCAAGAAAGTCCTATTACTGCAACTATTGGTAATTTTAGCTTTGGGGGTCCAATTTTGGTTTCTTCTAACCTATATGATCCGCAAGCATTATATCCCTACACCCAAACCGATCCAAATATAATGTTAGAATAGTAACATATATCTGATTCTCATACATGAAGAATTTGGGGTTGCATGAATTGAAATGGTACATAAGAATAAAGTTGCAAAAATATAGGGCTTATTACCTTTATGAAGTCAAGACTTCTTTTTACACAACATTTCTAGTGTATTTCCTTTTCCTTCCTCTCTGTGATTCTATTTTGATTAAGACTTTAGCTGTTGACATTGAAGTATGCAACATATAGTTGCCCATGAGAAAACACATGCTGAGGTAAATATACTCCAACATAAGGTGTCGTTTGTCCTTGTGCCTTGTTTATTTTCATTGCAAAACACAAACGAATTGGAAACTGTGTACACTTGAACTGAGAGGGATAAGACTCGTTCTCTGCTGGTAAAAGGGGAATTCTTGGGAGTAAAACCTGTTTTCCAGCATGTTGGCCTAAAGTGATTTCTGCATGTATTATACTTGTCTAGAAACCTTTACAAACCATTCTGGTCCCATTACATAGCCCCTCTGATGGATTAATATTCCTCAATAACATGATTGGGCTATTTTCTTTGAGTACCAACTCATGTGGAGGAAGGCCATTTGGTGTCAACATATTAAGAAATTCCTCTGGATAATAATTATGAGTATCATCAATTGCCTTGTCATAACTGGAATATCTCCATTCTTTACTTGGAAAAGACTCTATCAGCTTCTCGTTAAGCATGTCAACAGATTGATTTCTGGTAGCAAGAATAGCACGTTTGGTTATATACTCAACCGAATTTGTATTTTCATAAAGAGATGGGAATATGCTGTTAATCAAGGAGTTTTCACAACTTCCAGTACCCTCATATTTAATAAGTATTTCCTCGGGAATTTCTATCATATCTTCATTTATGGTTGGTTCACTACCATTTCCAACACATGGAAGAAAATCACTAAAAGTTTAGTCATATTGAGCCCTCATATTAGTCGACAACTTTAGCTTATGCATTTGGGGCCAAAGGTATGTCGTAACTAAACTTGTATTCACTGTCTTAGCTCTTGTACCCCTGGGTACAATAGGAAGAACTTGACAGAAGTCTCCTCCAAATACAACTACTTTACCTCCAAATAACATGCCATTACTTATAATACCTCTCAGGCTTCTATCCAATGCTTCAACAGCCCATAGTTTTGCCATTGGTGCCTCATCCCATATGATTAACTTAGCTCTTCGTAACAATTCTGTAGTGCCACTTTGCTTAGTTATGTTACATACACTTGATTCATTCCCATCAAGTGGTATTTTAAATCTTGAATGAGATGTTCGACCACCAGGCATTACTGAAGCTGCTACACCTGATGTTGTTGTTGCAATTGCAATCATTGCTCTTGATCTAATTGTAGCAAGTAGAGCACGATACAAATACTTCTTACTAGTTCCACCCAGGCCATCAATAAAGAAGATACCATTTTTATCTGAATTAACATGATCAAGTACAATGTTGTATGCATTCTTTTGCTCCGCATTTAAAGTTGTTGAAGCTAAAATATCTTCTGGAGGATTTTTTTATAGCTAATTCATCAAGTAGTTCCCTTTTCCCTGTAGCAGTCTCTGTTTCCAGTATATTTGACTTGATAGCTGGCATGTTATACTCCTTGATACTCCTTCCCATACTCTCTAAAAAATAATCAACACTTTTAAGTGTTTGTAACAATCGTAACTCTACAATTGTGCCTTCGATCCTTTGAAAATCTTCAGACGTGGCTTCAAAGTTGACATCCCATAGCTTTCTCACATCACCAGGCTCACAAAATACTAAAATAATTGCAAAAAGCTGACACAAAGCTGATGGCATTTGAAATGATATAGCTTCAACTAAACATTCTGATATCCAATGATGTGATTGTAGTAATCCTCTCTTTTCAGCAGAATCTATGAATGATGAGCAATGGACACCATCATAGTTCAATAAATCAGCAAAAGATGTGGGGCTTTTAACATGGTTAATCAAGACCCTCAAATAGTATCTTTCACCTTCAGAAGGATTTGCTCCATTGACATGACCAATAACTTCTCTCGTTTTTCTTTCACTCCAACACTTCCCTTGCTTGTTCCATACCAAATGCTCTAGAAGTTCTCTATAAAGATATTGCCTTTTATTTCTATCATTCAAACAAAAGTTGAAGAATTCTGTAAGCATTGTTCTTGAGACAGTATCAGAGTAAATAACATTCTCCAAGTCTTGATTATCCCAATAAGAGATAAATTGTTTATTTAGCAAATGTAATTGCAAGTTTATAATTGCTGGGTGTATCTCATTTAGATCAAAATCAAAGATTCTCCATAGGCCTTCCTGTGCTAATACCCACCTTGCATTTTGAAATTGTTGTATTTCATCAATTATAATACCTGTCTCCTTATGACCAATCTGAATGCAACTTTGTCATGGGCCTTATATATGTACTTATAGAGATATTTAACTGCTTTAACCCCAAAGCATATCTCCACATTAATATGGAAATCATATCTACTCAGAAGATAAGGATTATAAAGTACCACCCAACTATATCCAAAACCACATTACACACATTTACTGTAAAAGTGTTCTTTCTTTTTCTATAAATTGGAAAAGAATCATTCCCTTGCATTGTTTTTGGAGAATATGGTCTTGGGTAACGATTTTTGCATTTACCTACATGCATGCAAGGGTTCTTTTTGTTCAAGTCTGCACAAGGTCCATGCATCATATGTTTGGCTACCTTCTTGTGTAAATCAGGAAACTTGTTTGGATTAGGAATTTCAGCACAAACAAATTTGTCATATTGGTTTGAACTTGGCATCTTGTACTCTGACTTCAAAATGATTAACATATGTGCATGAAGTAATCCTCTTTTTTTAAACTCGATAACATGAACATGTGCTGCCATTTTTCCAAATATATGTTTTGTGAATAGTTGTTCCTTTAGGTCCTGCAACTTTGCCCAGAAAACTCTTGCAGTTGAATCAGGCCTATCTTGTGCTACCCGTTGTTCTTTCAATAAATCCTTAATTTCTTTCCGATCTAGATTACAAGCCATTGCGATAAAAAAATCAGGCTTACCAAATCGTTGAACTAATGAAATAGCGTCAAGATACCTCCTACGCATATTTCTAGGGCCACCTACAAAGAATGCAGGCAATACAACTCTTTTTCCCACTGTGTTTCCCTTGCTCTCACCAGCTAGTACACTGTCTACAATACCTTGGTACAATTCAGCCCTTATTTTTATTTGTTTATTCTGATAAAAATCCAATCTTGTATTCTCAAGCTTGATGTACATGTCAACAACATATTGTTGCAACAATCTGCCAGATAGTAGTAGGATAGATTAGTCATCTTCTCGGATTTGTAGTTTACAATAGTAATACTGCCGACATGAAACCTTCTTTCTACCACCACCATCGACATCTGCAAAGAGCATTAGCTTCAAAATAAGTTAACTAAATACTATACATGATTCATACATTGAAACAAAATTGCATCAGCAAGTGTTTACATAATAAAATACTTAAAAAGAAAAGATAATTATTTGTTGTTCTTGTCTAAAAATTTCTTCAGCTGATGTAACACTTTGCAGGTTTGAATCATTTTCCACATTTATGGCAGCATTATGTGAGCCAGCTTGTTTGTTTTTAAGAATATCTTGATGCCATCCTACCTCTCCTTTAGGAAATAATAAGGGGTACTGCAATGGATCATGACAACCATAATATTGTCGCACTCTGTGTTTATGCCCGGAAGTTGAATGAACTACCATATCCCGTTCATGGGGTACATTTGGGATGTTTCCGTCAATCCAAATTGTAGCCACCTCATTACAAAATAGTTCATGGAATTTTGAACCTCATTACAAAATAGCATTTGAATCAAAAGCATATCATTTGTAGTTCAATTACCAAAGTAAGCATCAATAGTTAAATCAAGTTGAAATAAATAGCTCTAAGTATCCAAACTACTCACCTCAAGTCTTTAACGCTTAGAAGCAATACACAATTTTTATGCTAGGCTTTGATGGTTGAGAGGGATTTGGGCTAGCTATATGTTGGTTCTTTGCATTTCTTCACCTAACGTGTATGTATAATGCATTTTTAATTATGTGTTATCCTTTGTGGCTGTGAATGTGAGAATGTATTGTTGTTGATTCCGTATGTTTTCGTGTTCTCAGTTGATAAGTTAGAATATGAACCAGTCACATTTAAAGTCTTCAAGTTTCACATTTTCCTTATAGGCAGCACAAATTTCTGAAGTAGAATGCGCAAGGAGAAATATCAAATTTTGTGTTTTCTTAGCCTTGTTTGATTCTTAGAAAGAATGAATGATAGGAATAGTTTCTTACATAAAATCTTAAGAAAGGAAGTCATCGTTTGCTTCGTCTTTGTTTTCATGTTTCTTTACAATAAGGCTTCATTATTCAGCATATGTGGTTCATCATAATAATCTACACATTTTTTCTGCTTGCTAAATATACTAGAATTTTATATGCTCTATTTAACTCACTATATAGGAAAGGGCAAATTGCTAAAACTACCTAGTTATTCCATTTTTGCTTCTATTGTATTAATAAAGTACCACCTCGATACCGATGATAAGCAACCTAAATTTGGGCGGTCAAAATAGAAAAGGTCAACCAATTCATTAGGATTGGACCTTTACTTGCCCTGTGATCTAATTAAGCAATAGTTAAAGTTGGATGGCCAGCTAACGAATTTCTTAATTACCTATATATATTGAAGAGTTTAGTTGTTTGAGCTTTTTTCTTCATGGCGACTATTTGCTTTTTCTTTTTTTTCTAATCGTTGTTCAAATTGGTGATATTGTCGTTTGTGCAACATAGGAATCTCTACCAGCTATTTTTTTAAACATTTTAATTGAAAACAAAATATCTCTACCAATCTCTCTTTTTATGTTTTATGGAAGTAACTATTCTTTGATTATTCTGGTGAATTTCTTGTTTTTTTTTTTGGAGAAGGATTGTTATGGGTGTTATGTTCTAAAGAGCTGTAAAGGTTAATCTCAAATGCATCCAAAGGCTATTGTTTCACATGTGGAACTCTTAAGTCATTATAAAGTCTATTGATTCAATTTAATTCTATATTTGTAATGAGAAATTCATAATCACTTGATTATTAGTAGTTGCATAATTCTATATTTTGGGTATTTTGCGAGGCTAGGGTGTTCTTTTGCTTTATGTATGTGCACCTTACCTTTCGTTGCACGCGTACATGTATCAATAGTATTTTGAATACTTCTCAATAATACAGTAACATGTGAAGAAAATATCAATGGGAGCATGATGCCTCACCTGTCGGGAGATACAAATGCATATATATGTATAAATATCAACATGCTTGCTTACCAGTGTGTTGAATTCCACACGGCTTCAAGAAAGGGGAGTTAGTACTTGTGTGATATGTTGATATTGTTAAGGATGGTTTATGCGGATCTTTGTTGTGTGCCATAACTAAACATCAAAAGGGGAATTAGCTTTCCATTCCTACATTGTTCCATGTGACAAACACAAAAATGGTAGAAGAACGATCACAACCTTTGATACCATCATGTCGAAATGCTCATTTCATTTTCATTTCATTCCATTATGTTATTGAGATGTTCACAATTACCAAACACAGCTTAAAATTTTTAACGTACACCATCTCAACAACTCCCACCCCCCAAAAGAAGAAAAATATATATTAAAATGAAAAAACAAATATGAGAAGCCTTCTTGTAGGAATTTGCACTCATCCGAAAGCCTTTCCAGAGGACTTTCCATTAGTACGGTTCAATTAAGAAGATCACTTCTCAAAGGCTACTATGGCATTGATCAAAGAATGCCATTTTAGGAAACCAAGCAAGCATCTCGCGGATGCTTCCAAAAAGCTTATTTTTAAGCTCACTTCCCGAGACGTCATTTTCATCAACCAGAATCATTCGAAGCTCCCCAGTGGCAATAAGTTCAAGAGAAACTGCAGGAGAACATCACCAATGTGCTCGATTTTTTCGGATCATTCCCGAATGGCACGAATATCGAGAAAAAGCAAGTGTAAAAGTTTCCGACATGGCAATGTATACTACATGCGTCTATATTTTGATCAGACTAAGACAAAACTTGTCTTGCAACCCAAGTTTAGAAAGTACCTTTCTTGGAACCGTTCGATCATGGCCTCCAAGTGATGTTGTTGACAATCGGACTGCATCAATGGAAAGCCCATTGATCAGGCTTTTAGGAATTTCCTAATTTGTGCATTTCATCAATTGTTTGACAGTGTGTTATAATTTGGGAAGTGAAGAAAATTTGGCTTTAGAGAAGCGTATATGTCATGCTTCTCGAAGCTTTTGTTAGCTAAGGTGTGCTTCGAGCCAAGGGACTTGATTTGTAATGTCATGGAACCCTCTTCAGAATGTCTTAGTGGGGGTCGGTTTAATTCCCAAAGCTGGTGTGGTCTTGAAAATGTGCTTGGGCCCGTATGGGCAAAATAGTTATTTTGACTGGGGCTTGCCAAAATGAGATCGTGATTGATTTTATTTGGCCACTAAGATGTGCCTAACTACCTAGAATTAGTTTGGGATGGTCTTACCGCTTCAAGGGACATTTACTTCCCAAGAAGCATGCCGGGGTGCCTAGGGGCAAAATGGTCATTTTAACCGGGATCTCTGGAATGGGGCCAAAGTTCATTTGAATGGCATATTAAACATACCGAACTGCCTAGAGACAGTATTGAAGGTGGTCATATTGTCTTCAAGGATTGGTGCTTTCTTGAAAGGCGTACCAGTTTGCCTAGACGCAAAATGGTCAATTTGACCGGGATCCTCCATAATGGGATCGAAATTGGTTTAATTGGCATATTGAACATGCTGGACTAGCTAAAGACAGTATTGATGGCAGTCTTACAATCTCGAGGAATTGGTTTTTTTTTGAAAAACATGCCAGCCTAGGAGCAAAATGGTCATTTGGATCAGGGGTCGACGGAATAGGATCAGAGTTGGTTTAAATGGCATCTTGAACATGCCAGAATGTCTAGAGACATGTTAGAATGAGTTTACCACTTCGAGGGACATGTACTTCTTGGAGAAGCGTGACGCTGCCTAGGGGCAATATGGTGTGACTTGAGTTTACGAGTGTCTTTATCACTCTAACGGTTGTGATGAGTTGGTTTCTGGGAGTATCTCGGCCTTAGTAAACGTGCCACAACTAGGAGACATTGTCGGTCTCTTGACACTGGGTTGCTTGTAGTGTGCCCGTGTTGACCTATTTGTGAGTGTTTCCACAACTCCGAGCTCTTGATAGTTTGCGAGTGTCTCTACCACTTTGACGGTTTTGGTGTTAGTTCTAGAGATCGCCCAATCTTAGAAAGCTGTCTAATGCCAAGTGGTATAACGAATATTCTGCATCAATAGGCTAGCAGGCATCTAAAGTGAACCATGTAAGGTTTATAAGTGTCTCCATCACTCCGATGGTGTTAGCGGTTAGTTTCGAAGGCCGTATAGTCTTAGAAGCTTATCTAAAATGCCTAAAGGCACAATGGAATGCCAAGAGGCATTTTGATCATCCTTTACTATAAATTACTAAGCGAGCAAAATGGGGTGCTCGTAGATTGGATTCAGTAAGAGTTAGGTTGAACTTACTCCTCCTCTAAGAGGAAAATTTCATCCCCTTTCTCACTTCAAACCCGTGACATATTAAACTTCCACACTCTGTCTTCACCCCCTTATGTTAATTGCAGTTCGGGTTTGAACCAGTTAAACTCCTATAAAATCTATAAAAAAAAAAAAAGTAATTTGTCAAAAATAAAATTATGTAAATTTTATAAACACTAATACAATATAAATTTGATAAAGAAATAGTCTTAATTCAAAGAATAAGAACATTAAAACCGTACATTTACTTATATATACCAAAGATTTACATTATTAAATATAAAAAAAAAGCATTTAGTGATTTCATAATATAGTCAGGGTCGGGGTCAGGTGACCTAAACTATACTCTATCCCAAACCCCCTTCAAGTAATTTTTTTCCCCATATTCCGTCAGAACACTTCATACCTCAAATCCTTATTTATTAAAAATGGGGTGAAGCAGAATTTGAGTTTTTTTTTTTTTTTTTTGGATCAAATAATCATCCTAACTAGTACCTCCAGCCTTAAATTCATAAAGAGGCATTCAACCATTCAAGCACTCATTTTTTTTTTTTTTGTATTTTAAATAGTGTTACTAAAAAGCATCTGGGCATTTGAATTTTTTCTTTAGGATGGCCTGGGCTTTTTATGAATTTATTATTATTATTATTTTAGATTTTCATATTCTAGGCTAACACCAAATTGCTATAATTGTACATCAACCCTTGATGAATATAGCAATTAGTGAAACAACCTTCAACTCCACTAAATGATGGTAGTTGAGCTCCCAGAATAGGAAATTACGTCATGACCTCTATCGTACTAATTACTGCAAAGCCAAATCCCCAATGAATAAGTATTAGTAAATAACAACCAAGCTAGTAAACTGTCAGCTTAGTTTATTTACATCTAAATCTTAATTAACCAATCCAATCATCCACTAATCATTGTTGATTATTTATTTCCCAAAAAGTCATTTTAAAATATAAATAATTACTTTACATTATAGTAAACTGTTTCAGGAAAACACCCGGTATGCCTACTGTGATCTGACCAATAGATTGAATTAAGGGAATATTTTACTCATAAGAGTGTGGTAACCATCTTGAAATTAGAAGTTCCCAAGTCTCAATAATGTACAAGCAACTTATCGAGGTATTGACCATACAGAAGTCTCACTAACTGATAAATCAAAGTGCACACCACCAAGTACTTGAGTCCTTTAATCCATAAAGGTTAAGACTCACTTTGCAATTAATAGAGTTGTAAGAAGTGACACTACCACTAATAGTTGTGGGATTGTGTTCTTATCCTGATCCAGTTTAGTGTACTTCAAGTACACCAACACATTAACCCGAAGTTAACTACTCTAACAATCGAGACCAACCATTCTATAAAATAGAAGTTACATGTGTTATAGCCAACCAAGTGAGTTGTCCAAGCTCACTATGACTATGAATTAAGTTTGGAATTACAAGTAGCTAGTGTGATCATCTCTCTCTGTGTATGAATCACATCCACACACATGATCCATCTTTAAGTGTAATTCTTAGACCTTACACATCTCATACATCGATATAATTGCCAACATAGTATGAATGAATGTAAACAAGAAAGAGTATTAAAAATACTATTAATCAAATGTTATAAATATGGCTTTAAGGGCTCAGACAATCCAACACATTGAAGATGTCACATTAGGTGACTATTTACACCCTTGCTTGAATTTATATAAATATGTGGCATCTTGTGAAGGTTCACATATATTAATTTGGTTTGTTTATTATGTTTGTAGATGGCTTGAGGACTTTGAAAGCCATCTACCAAAGTGGGGGAGATTACAGTCCTAGTTTATGCCAAAGCATATGTTTGGATCCCAAGTAGTTTTATAGATGTAACACCAGTAGTTATGTAGTTGGTCTAATTGGTGGTACATGTGGATAATTGGTACATTTTGTAGGTATGTATGCAAATGGATGGAAATGTGTTGACACTAGAGAGCATTAAGACAGGTAAAATGTGTCCACTTTTATTTTTTGTCTTGTGGTAAAATGGCTGCACATAGTGATTGGATAGAAATGATGAATGAGTTTATATTTTGTGGATGCATAGGTTGGATTTATATTTTGTGGATACACAGGTTGTATGTAATCAATGTATATTTTGTGGATGCAATGACTACATGTAATGACTTTATATTTTGAGAATTTTAGTGAAGTTGATTATATGTTTTGAGAATTTTATTTTGAAGTTATTTGTACAATTGTTGTGATGGTTTCCTATAGCAAAGTGTTTACCATATATGGTTTTAAATCAATTGCCAAGTGTTTATCATATATGGTCTTTAAGTCAATTGCCAAGTGTTTATCATAAATGATTTTAGGTGAAGATTTATTAAATATTCAACAGTTTGACGTAGTAGACTTTTATCATTGAATTGCAACAGGCAAGTATGGGAAGGTTAAGCAATTACATAAACAACTGATAGTATATCACATGAATGAAACAGAACTAAAAAATAGTTAAACTACTAACTTAAAAACATAAACAAAACTAAGAAGCTCTCTAAGACTACCAAATCTCTTCCTATATTACTTGAGTAATGTTGCCAATGCCATTACTAAACATATCCCATTAAAGAATAAGCTTACAACCATTATCAATTTCAAGACTTCAACATTTCCTTTAAGCACTTCTATATATGTAGACATACTTCCTACACCCTCCACCCTTCTCTCAGTAGCTTCTAATGCATTTTCATTGCTTGGTCGGGTTGGTTGAATTGCCCAATATGCATTTTCATTAATAAGGTTGCACCATTCCCAAAAATTGCATGTCTCTAATTAACCACGTAATACTGCCTTAGGCAATTCCAATCTGACTCTAAAATTCTTACAGCTACTCTTTGCTGATGTTTGCAATTCTTGTTCTGATACTTGAGATAATTTTGATTACTACTTCCTCCCATGGTTGAACTAGACATACCCACACAAAAATATTACAAATTTCAACATATGTACATAATTACACATTTTATTTCATATAAAATTTACACATCATAAATAAACACTAATAATCATAGAGCCATCTGTGTGTTGTATATGTGTGCATGTGTGTGAGAAAGACAGATGGAGGAAAAGGATAGAGAGGGTGTGCATATGCTGATAGGTTCTTCTTACCTTTTTTTTAACTTATAATGGCTTCCTTTACCTATTAAAGGAGAGTATGAGAGTGGTCAAATGAGGGCAAACGCCCACAAATTATAAGTAAATGCATATCAATTTGGTGGGAAGGCCAACTTCCCTTGAATATAGAAACGCAATTTTGTCAATGAACATTAATTTCGCGAGAAGGCCAACTGCCCTTTCCCTCTATGTAAAATGCACCGAAGGGCAATTATGTCTTATTGATGCCCACCTTTTAGGGCCTTTTTGGTATTTTCATTCCCATATGTGGGGTTGTTTATGTCATTGCACTAAATATAAGGGTAAAATTGGTAATGAAAAAGCAAAATTTGCTTAGCTCATGTTATTCCGTCAATGTCACTAACGGTCCATTAACTAAAGGGCAAATCTGTACCCGACTATAGAACTAGAGGGGAGGACAGTGTCATTTTAGAAAACTAAGGGTACTTTCTGTTGTTAGAAACCTCAGGGGAGGTACTTGTATTTTATCCTAATGCATTTCATATCCATACATATTTCTATATTATACTTTTATATATTTATTACGAGTATTGTAAAGTGACTAGTTATAGTGACATGAATGGGTTGAACTGGGTAGGAGTTAGGTTGAACATATACCTCCTCTAAGAGAAAATTTTCATCCCATATCTCACTCTAAACCCGTGACAGATTAAACCTTCTCACTCCATCTTCGTCCCCTTGTGTTAATTGCGGTTAGGGATCGAACCGATTAAATTCATATAAAATCTATATAGAAAAAGTAATTTATCAAAAATAAAATAATGTAAATTCTATAAACACTAATACAATATAAAATTAATAAAGAAAGAGTCTAAATCCGAAAAAATAAGAACATTAAAACCCTACATTTACTTATATATACCAAAGATTTACATTATTAAATATAAAAAAAACGTATTTAGTGGTTTCATAATATAGTCAAGGTCGGGGTCGAGGTCGGGGTTAAGGTCGAGTGACCTAGACTATACTCCGTCCCAAATCCACTTCAAGTAATTTTTTTTCCCTATATTTTGTCACAACGCATTTATTAACTTTATTCATACCTCAAATCATTATTTATTACAAATGAGTGAAGCGAAATTTGAGGTTTTTTTGTTGGATCAGATTATCATCCTAACTAGTTACCTCCATCCTTAAATTCACAAAGAGACATTCAACCATTCAAGCTCTAATTTTTTTTTTTTTGTATTTCAAATATTTTTACTGAAAGCATCTGGGCACTTGAATATTTTTTTGGGATGGCCTAGGCCTTTTATGAATTTATTATTATTATTATTATTTTTTGGATAAATTGGGTTCACACTTCATTCTAACACCAAAAGAAGACGTTTTTCTGCTTTCACAACCTCTAGTGGTTGAAACCATAATTGTTATCTTGTACCAACTAACACACAATTTTTATTATTAATAAGGTACGTACAGATACGAGTGTGTAGTTTTGAAATTATTGCTATAAATATTGTATAATTATAAAATAGCATCCATATTTATTTAGAGTTGTTTAATTAGTGTAGGCAATCATTCCATTCAACATATGTTAACAACTAATAAAAAATATTATATCATAGAATTCATTTGGCATAAACCCAAAAATCATATGGACGTCTATTACTACTGCTATATATCATACAAAAAGTTATAAACCGTCATTTTACCCTATTTACCAAAAACCCTAGCCCCGTCTTTTCCGTCTTTCGCTTCTCTCTTCTCCTCTCCTCTCCTCTCCTCCACCGCTAGAAACAATCAACGACTTCTCTGGTCTTTATTGATAGGCTAGCAAGTTCGGGGTGGCCATTGACGGCACAACGAGCACCCATCTCTTGACGAATGTCATGAAGTTATCGATTCGCCCTTAGTTCGTCAATAAGTCCACGCATCCAAGAATAAGCTACCGGCATTACATTACACAATACAGAGTCTCCAGAAGGTTGAAACCCCTGGTTCCCGTCGATTTACATTCACACTGGTACCATCCGAAATTTTTTGATACATTCCGAAACAGTTCGGTATTGATCGAAAACTCTCACAAGATGGAATTGATCATCTTGTGTTTCGTTTTCTGGTTGGAGCTGTATGTACCGAACCGTACTGGAACAGGATTGCTAAATCTCTATGCAAGATCACGGTATGACCATTCTTTTTCACTTTTTTTTTGTACCCTAACCCTTGAATTTCAATTTTTGTGCTTCAATATATAGATATATCCTTGTTTCATAGTTCTTGAAGCATCTACAAACCTAACGCCAAATGCCAAAGAACTTTGTGATAATTGCAATGAGTTATTTGTTCAATTTAATGATAGTTGTAAAAAATAGGTGACTGTTTTTGTTAAGGCTTTTGATCTCCTGCATTTCAAGTATGCACTTAACAGGCCATAAGATGTCCTCACAGATAAGTGTTTACTGCAATTGGCTGATTATCCTGCTAATAGACCCGCAATTGAAATTCCATTGGTGCAGGTAACTAACAAGATTTTTTTTTCCTTTTCCTTTGGATGTAGTTCCCATTTTTCATGTGTGTGATAATCCTTTCTTTTGTTCAATTGTTCAATGCACCATTATTTTGATCATTATTTCTCACCGATGATGCTGACATCCTTACCTTTGTTTTCTATGTATTAGCATCCATCCGCCCCTTCCTTGGTTCATTTCCTAATCTTGAAGCCCTTGCTCTTAAAGCAAACAAATCTCAAGTTCAAGATGGGGATAGTTTTGTTTCCTATTTCCAATACACCAGGTAAATACCTGCTTGAGATTCACTAAATGTCTCATTTTTGCCCCAAATTTTATAAATGCTAGAACATCTTTCGGTGTTTCTATGAAAGTTCAAAGCATTTGTGCACTTGAATTTTTGTGGAACTGTTAATATATGATGTGGCATTAACATTTCTGTGTGTGTTTGTTTTCATTTGCGTGCTTGTGCCTGTGTTGGTGATATTTCCTGAAAGGTGAATGAAATAGTAAATTTTTTAAAGTCACTGGCAAAGGGAGAGTTTTATGTCTGCTAGCATTATCTCCTTATTCATCTGTTCTTAGGGTAATCACTAATTTGCTTTTAATGGAATCTTATCTCCTTGACCTCAACCATTCAGTTGCCCAAGAAACATTATGTGTGCCATGATTAGTTTAGATCTAATTGCCATTTAGTTGGTTATTCTTTTGTTTTGAAGAGTAATAATTGTTTTTATTTCTAAAACAGTATAAATGTTTTTCAAAGAAAGTTATTTAATTCTAAATCTTTTCAAGATCTACGCACATAGAAATTTATTTAATTCTTATTCATTTGTTCTATTGCTATGATCATGTATATATTTTTTATTTTGTTTTTTATTGAAAAATAAAGAAAATACAAAATAGATTTTTTGTGATTTATGCATATTTGAGGAGTTCCATGGCATTTATGCATAATTTCATATGATGAGAATAATGTGCACAGTGATAGTCTAAAACTAGTGTACATAACTAAGGTTTATTTCTTTACTCTTAGTTTTGAGTGACGTTTTTCATGACTATAAACCTAGTGCTCACTGTGCACAGTTGGTGCGATTGACTTGATTGAAACATGTATGTGTGTTTTATTAGTTTGAATTATTCTCATGTTCTAAGAGAAAATCGCCTGCTAGATTGACCAAAAATCATATTTTTCATCTCCTTCATTATTCCCCTCATGCTTGAGGTGAAGGAAAAAAAAAGAAAAAAAAGAAAAAAAAAATCGCATGATGGAAAGGGCTACCTATGAGTATGTGTGAAAGCCACTATGAATGTATATCAAAATATGTACCCTCTAGGTAAAATCGTAGAAAGGGCTACCATATTCAATAGTGTGAAAGCCACCACGTGATTGCAAGAATAAAAGAAAATTCTTACTCAAAAGGAAGAATTATAAATGTGGTTGGCATTCTCAAATTGAGGGGAGTTTTCATTGAATATCCTACAAATATGATTGGTTTGACTTCTAGTAGTGTGAATTGATCTAGAATTTGAATAATCTTATTAATATTCATTACTACTATTGTTTTACACTCAAGTCTCGTATTTGCGAGTTCACCGTATACACCCACTTGGGTTATTTTTATGAATCTCGTCATTTTGAGATAGAGTCTAGAATTTCATGTTAGTTCATGTATCAAGTTTTAGTAACCTATGAACATTATTTGATTTATATGATCTTGTGCATTGATACTATTGAAACTATGATAACTTGCTTAATCATATGTTATTTTATTTTATTGTGATTAGGTGTGTTTAACTTGCATAATCATACCTTATTTTATTTTATTTTGTCTTGGTATGTTTAGGATCCCACCTGCATATGTCTTATTCATTCCCTTCTCTCCTAATTACGATATTGTCATTTAAATGAATTTCATTGGATCTTCTTTGTTAATTCGTGACAAAAAGGAGGAGAAAAAAATATAGGAGTTAAGTCATATTATTTGCATTGTAATTAAGGGAGAGATGATTATAATGTGAGGGGGAGAACTTTATTTGTGAACATGGTTTATTGATATATATTTCACTTGCGATTTCACGAGTTTGCTATTTATGTGATGTGCAAATAGACATGATGTGCCAGCAAATGTGTCAGATTCTGCATCTGCTGATCCTATCTACTATCCTTCGAAGTCATTTAGAAGATGGATATATTTTTGGATAAACAAATTAACTGTGCATGCAACTAGTTCGAACTCGTGCAAGTATTTTCAATGCATGCCAAGGTATAGTACGTCGTGATATGCAAACAACAATATATCTGCTGGCATATTTGGTCCTTGATGCTGTCTACCATGGTGCTAAAGAGGCACGCTATGGCATAACAGAGGAGATCCTATGTGCTCTTGATGCTGCAGCATCAAAGAGTAGTCTGGCTGTAATTTAGGCCGCATGGAGGCTTGGCAGGCGGGACCTGATGAATGAGTACCTTAATGGGGCTGATGAAGAAGGTTTACTTTGTAGCCGTTATGAGAATAATGCTTCCTTTGACATGGATGTTGCAAAGATTCTCCAGGCAATTATGAAAAAAGACTAATTCTTAGTTGCTGATAGAATTGCACTCTCGAACCAAGCTCTAATTGCTCGTTTGGCTGTTGCAGGGATGGATTCCTATATCCGTGCTTAAGCTAGAAGACTTTCACACTCCTTGTTTGCAAATCTTTCTTGGAGAAATTGTTCGATTTGGGTGAACTTGGATTCTCAAAAGTATTGGAAAACTAGGGAAATCAGCTCAGATTTACACAACCATCTCTCTGGACAAGGGAGCCACTCTTGGCTTTCCAGAGACTTGTTTTTGGTGCCAGTTCTCTGGGTGCTCAAGCTGGGAACAGCAGGCTGCAATATGCAAAAAATTTTCTATCAGTTGGTCATTATGAGATGACTAATCAGGCAATTTGGGAAGCTAAGGCTTCAGGTGCTCCAAATGTTCACATGGAAAGGCTAAACTTTTGTGGAGCACTAGGAGATCCGATGGTGCCATTGCAGAGCTGAAACAAAAACTCCTGAACATGCCAGTGGAGGTTATTGGCTCTGCTGCGATGTCATCTATCACCAACCTTTCATTGGTTCCACTAAACCCACCACCTTTAATTTGTGACAGTCAAGCTCAAATGAGAATCTAGATATTGCAAAAACCATACTCCTGTACTCAAGGTGGATCCATTATACTGGTCAGAAGCAGAAGGAAGATGTCATTGGTTGTTATTCTAAGGTAAGGGAACTGCATCCCAAGTGAGAGAAAGGATACTTTTATATAGCTAAGTATTGTGATGAAATACTTGTTGATGCCAGAAAACGACAGGAGGAGAATTTCGAGCTAGGTCCCAGATTGATTCCATCTGTTTCCACAATTATTGTTTCTACAAATTTAAATATTGAAAAGCGTTGGTGGTCTTACTTTTATGATGTATTGTTGTTCTATGCAGAAGGTCTTCATAGGGGCCACAAGAATCTCTTTCAAGCCCTTCCAAGGTTGTTAACCTTTTGGTTTGACTTTGGGAGCATTTATCAAAGAAGTGGTTCATCATCCAATAAGGATATGAAAAACGTCCTTGGGAAGGTAGTGATTTTACTATAATGATCTTCCCTATTTTAACCAAAATAGTAATTATTCGCTTCTCCATCATCTTTCTGAAAATATATATTTGTACTCTTTTATCTTTAATCTAACAAGTAATGAGCATCATGCCAGGGTGTTTAAAGGATCTGCCTACATATCAGTGGTTAACAATTCTTCCTCAATTAGATTCTAGAATTTGCCACGAAAATGAAGAATTTCTTCAATTGATCAAACACATCATCACCCCTGTTCTACAGCAATTACCACAGCAAGCTCTTTGGATTATGGCAGCAGTTTCAAAAACTACAGTACCTTCAAGGAGGGAGGCTGTTGCAAAGATCATACAAGCTGCACGAAAAGGGTCAACTTAGGGAAGCAGTGGCAAAAATTTGTTTTTTTGTTTGCTACCCTGATTAACCATCTAGTTAGGTTATGCTTCCATGCGGGCCAGTCAAAAGCAAGGACAATCAATATCTCTACCGAATTCAGTGCATTGAAGAGGATGATGCCCCTGGAAATCATAATGCCCAGCCAGGAGTCCCTCAGAGTTAATCTACCTACGTGATACTAGACAGATTGACTCACTTAGATCTGATATCTTCTCAACCACAGCTTCCTACAATATCAGGTATTGTAGTTGAGGATAAGATCATTTCATCTCTCCAACGACCCAAGAAAGTAAGCTTCTTTTATGGTGTTGGGTTCGAATTAGATTGCTTGAGTATATTGTCACAGACGTTTCTAAATGCATTACTATCTAGTTCAGCATTTTTTTGTTCAATTAGTTCACATTCTTAAAGCGCCAAAATGTGGTATAGGAGGGCATGGGTATCCTTTTTTCCAAAAAAGCATAATTTGGCCTCCTTCTAAAAGTTTTGGATTCGCAGCCCTACTATACATACATGTACTGAATGAACATTATGATCTTGAATGACATAGGATACGAACCAAATGTCTCGTTGCACACCTAAAAGGAATGAAAAATTCCCCATTGTTCCCTTTGGTATTTATACTATTGTCTAGCTAATCAAATAGCTGTAACAAATAAGATCTTTCTGAAATTTTAGGGTTATGTTGATTGTTGACGTTGGTCACAGATATGTTTGGAGAAATCTATAGAGTTGCATGTATCATACCCTATATATGCATTTGATAGTCTGTCCTGATGGGTCATTGAAAATGGTACCATACATCTTCCCTGTAACTAGCGTTTTATTGTTTTGCTGTTTACAAGTTATTCTTCTGGGCAGTGATTGCTTTAAACGTCCATTCCTTTTTAAACCCAAGGATGACCTCAGGGAAGATGCACGCGTGATGGAATTTAATGCTATGATAAATCGTTTATCATCCAAGTGCCCAGAGAGTCGTAGGAGAAAGCTTTAAACTCGCACCTTTGTGGTGATTCCACTAACAGAGGACTGTGGTATGGTAGAATGGGTGCCCCACACTCGCAGGCTCTGACACATAATCCAAGACATTTACATAAGTTGTGGGAAATTTAACAGGCAGAAGACAAATCCTCAAATTAAGCGTACGTATGATCAATGCCAGGGGAAAATGCCAAAAGATGAGATGCTGAAGAACAAAGTTCTTCAATGTTTCCTCTAGCTTTCCACAAATGGTTTTTGACATATTCTCTAAACTAGCTGGATGGACATGACCTGAGCATTACATTCACATTTTCTGCAGTTGTCAGGATTCTGAAGTTATGCAAGTTGTTTATTAAGCATATGCAATTGGAGTTTTGTTCAACTAGAATTTGTAATTATGTATTGCAAATAAGTTCTGGAATTCCTGATAACACTAAACAAAAACTACCTTTTTATAATGCTATGTTCTTCCCTCAGCCAAGCGCATATAGCAACTTATTCACAATATTTTATGTTAGATTTTCTAATTCTTAACTATCCCTCAAGGCTAAATTCTTGTGTTGCCTATTCTGATTGGATTCGCAGAACATGATTGATGGATTGAGCATAAGTGGATACTAGAGTATTTTTCTAAGGGTTTCTGAGATCACACTTTTAGTGCTCAGGGCCTAAGGCCCACAGAGAGACTGTAATGATATTCTTGTAACTTTCATCCATGATCCTCTTGTGGAATGAACTAAATCTCACAAATCCAGCGGGGTAGAAGTTTAGAACCCCCGCACACAGGTTAGACTCTTAATTGTCCTCTTTTTCACTATT